>VXBJ01002765.1:1100-53583 GCA_013400055.1 Nycticryphes semicollaris | reverse complement strand
AAAAAAAAAGATAGATCCCCCTGGGTACATTTTGCAGAATAGCTGGATTGGGGGAAATCTGGAAAAAGCACCAGTTTCAATCAGGTTATCAGATTTCTGGATAAAAGCTGTCCGTCTGCTGGGTTAAATCGCACTTCACTGGCAAGAAGTCACCCTTAGAGAATTAAAAACACTTCCTCTGTTACTGTCAGTGAGCTGTCACAACTGCTCCTAGAACAGTCTTCCTGCACAAAGTCTCTAATTTTGATCTTTGTTCATAGCACAGAGCAATCTTTTTCATTTAAAGCTTGAAAAAAAATTAACTACCACGGGGCTTATGTTCAAGAAAAGGCCTACATTTAGGTCCATGAACAAAAGGCTGGGATTGTTCAGGCTCCTGTGCCTGTTTATACTTGACAGAGCTCAAAACACAGCGTAATTTCAAACCTTAAACAAGCTGCTTGGAGCACGGGTGCAGAAGATTGCTGTGACACACATCGTCTGGGGGAAACGGAAGAAAAATCAAGGTCTGTTCTGAGAGAGGAGGAGGAGGTTACGTGACTCACACCACAGAATCCACCTCTATCTTGAAGCCAGACAAAAGCCTGCTGCAGGCAAGGAAACCTTCTCCACAGCTCAATTATCCTTCAGAGTCACCCCTTCCCTGTCTGCTTCCACCATGCTGGGTGTCACCAGCTGCGACACTGGTACCCAGTACAGCCCATACTGGAACAAATTCAAGATACGGGCCTCAACAAAACCAACATGTACCCTGAAGTTAACAAAAACCTTGCTTCCCCTCCGATTTTCACACGGCATCAAACACAGCATCCCAATGTAATGGCCAAGACGTGGACTCTAAGCCCATCATTGAGGTAAACTCGCTTCTCACTCCATCTCTTTCCCCCCGCCCCGTATGTGCTGTACCCAGCTCTCCCAGCCCTCAAATCCAAGATTCCCCCAGAAACTTAACATGGCCAGAGATGAAGGAGCTCAGAGGTTCTATCTGGTTTGGTTTGGTTTTCTTTTTCATGGCAGTACCAGATTCATTCGGGTGCCTGGACTCTTTTCACCTGCCACAATAACCAGAAGCAGTTTAAGCTCAGAAGAAAGAAAGGAGGGGAAAAAAAGGAAGAAACAGTTGAGTGGATGGAATGTTTTCACACAAGGACTTTGTACAGTGTCTAAATACAATGAAATCTCTTTTGTAACCTGTAACAGTGCCTATGGCAATATTTACACTACATATTTGTTTTCTACTCCTACTGTCGTTTCCTACTGAAACAAAGCAAATTAAGCTCAGTTTTAAGACAATTTTAATTTAGACTTATTAAGAATTTAAGACAAGTTGCATAGAACTTGCCATTAAAAGCATTCCCCTCGTACACGTCGGCAGCCGCAAAAGAGACTGAAGTTCTATTTCCAGACTTTTTTTTCTTACATTACTTTCTTTTAAAAGCCCACAAAGGCCTCACAAAGCAGCGGGCAAGTGAAGGCTGAAACAGCAACAGGTCCCAGATCAATGTTTGGAAAGTTTACACAAGCACACATTAATACCAGAGACTTTTAAAAACAGGTGCTAAAATACTTCATAAAGTATCTCATCAATGTAGTCCACGGCTATTTTTAAAATCTTTATTTTAAACAGAGGTAATAATAACTTCCGTGTAATACTAACTTCTTTAAGCAGCACTGCATTGCAACCCTGGAAGAAAAAAACAATTACATTTTGTAATTCAGTGCTAGTAGTTTTGCAAATTCTTTAGTTTATTCCTCCAGATTGAAAACCAGAATGAAACTTATTGATATTTAGGCACCACAACTGTAAAGAGGCCTATATAATGAAACTGTCTGAAATTTTCCAGTGACATCTGAGTCTCATCTGACACAGTGTTCCTGGAGCATCTCTCTTCTGAGGAAAGGCTGAGGGACTCGGGGCTGTTTAGTCTGGAGAAGAGAAGGCTGAGGGGGATCTGATCAACACCTAGAAATACTTCAAGGGGGGGTGTCAGGAGGATGGGGTCAGGCTTTTTCCAGTGGTGCCCAGGGACAGGACAAGAGGGAACGGGCACAAACCGGAACATAAGAAGTTCCACCTAAACATGAGGAGGAACTTGTTCCCTGTGAGGGTGGCAGAGCCCTGGCAGAGGCTGCCCAGAGAGGTGGGGGAGTCTCCATCTCTGGAGACATTCAAACCCCACTTGGAGACTTTCCTGTGGGACCTGCTCTGGGTGGACCTTCTGTGGCAGGGGGGGGTTGGACTGGATGATCTCCAGAGGTCCCTTCCAACCCCACAGCATTCTGTGGGACACAAGAATTCTCTGTTTACTATCCAGTCAGGTTTACTTCAGGACAACCTTCACTAAAAGCCAATTTGTGTTCTTTTGAAGACCTCACGCTCCCCAGTACACAAGTGCCCACAGCGGCCATGTCACACCAGGACAAATGCTCCTTGTGGTCCCACAGTGCAAGGGAAAGGTGGCAGCGCTGGCTTTGGGAGAAGACTGAATCACTGGCAGCCAGCTGTTGAACACAGAAGTGATACCACCCACACACTGCACATCCTTGTTCCACAACCACCTTTTGCTTCAAGTTCACCTGCGGTGCTACTACTTTTAATTTGATAAATAACAGAGCTGAACTCCGCTGCCGTCACACTCTCCTGCCTACTCCAGGTGAAACCTCCAGGGTGAGGAGAAAACGATGATCCAGAGCAGCCCAAATCCCAGGCATGGGAGGGGAAGGCTTTATTCTCTGCCCTGCTGCGTGCTAACCTGATAATCCTCTCAAAGCACAAAAAGCATAAAAATAATCACGTTTTATGGCAAGCACAACATGGTCCCCTCACGCAGAGGCAGAAAGGCAACGAGAACATTCCCTGCCACCTCAGAACGTGACTTCAGGCAGGAAACCAGCTACTTCCCTGCAGACCTAAGGCACAGGTTTGGCTACTTCCCCAGTAGAAATGAATATACACTGCCAAGGTTACACGATCAACCAAACAGCTCATAGTCCCCGCACGTATCTTCTCGAGTATCAGCTAAGAGAGGACAATAAAAAAGAACAAGGGAAAACAAGAGAAATATATCCTTTCTCCAGGTCTCGTATGGGAAGAGACTTGGTTAGACTGCAGGAAGGACAAAACTGCAGGGAGTTTCACAGAAGTGCAAGAAGAAACAGGAAACCTCACAGCTCTCAGGTACAAGTGTCACCGTACACCACTAGTGGAATGTTTCTGGCCAGAGGAAAGAGCAGGTATGAGCCGTTCCCAGAGCAGAGCACAAAGGGAGAGTAGATCCAGCTCCTCGGCTCCAGTCCCAGCTCCTCACTCCCCCACTTCCAAAAGTCTCCACAAGCCACATATCACCTCTCTGGGGAGCGGGAAGGAAGGTTTTTCCCCCCCCTCTCTTTCATACCATTCTCCTTGGCTGCAGGGATTCAGCCTTCTCACCCCGTTACACATCCATCAGCGGTAAGAACAGCTTGGGAGTTAGAAGCACGGAAACAAGAGAAAAATGCATCAGCTGTTCAGGAAGTTAAGGTAAAAACAGCCAACTCTAAAAAGAATTAGAGGATTCGGAAACAAGTATGAGGTAGGTCCTTGACACTGTAACCCCAACAAGGTGGCAGGAACATCAAAGGGATAACTGTCTCATACCTATCTAGTGGTAATTTATTGAAGCTGAAGCTTATGCCAGGACACGGGCTCCAGCTCCTCCCACACCTTCTGACAAATAAAACATTCTCTGTGGCACATGCTGAGAATTCTCCAACGTAACACAGAGAACAGCAACAAGCTGTTGAGGTGTTGTGTGTGCCCCTGATTAAACTGCCGTGTGCAAGGTCCCCAGCCATTTCTATATACGAAGAGTCACTTTTAACATCTTCTCTTCATCAATCTTTTTTTTTAAAAAAACAGGAAAAATAAAGCCCAAACCAGAGTGACTCAGCCTGATCAATAAATTTGAAACACACAGGCATCAACACGCTTCAAACAAGGCAAGAAAAAGATTAGAAATGTTGCTTGGACATATCTTCCCCCACACACACACACGCACAAAGCTCATCAGTGCACATGGAACGAAGCTTCTTATCACCAAGAAACGTTGTGCAATGTTTGCTAAAGAAGGTCAGATACTGAACGCATCTAATCCGCAAGTCCAGCCCCCAGCCTGACTCTCCTCACCAGAAATCACCACGCTATCACCTCAGGAAGATAAAATTCCGTACTTTACGTTCTGCTTTAAGAAAAGCCACGTTTTAGTACAATACTTCCACTTCTTACAGATTTAAATCAAAACACTGTAACAGAAGAGGGCAAGAGCAGGGGAAAGCAGAGGCACAGAGTGAGTCTTCTTAAGTTCCAAAAGCACTTGAAAGCTGCAATTTTCATCCAAAGAATAATTTTACCGTTCTGCTACCACGGTCATCCTTGATGGGATCAGCAAAAACCTGCTGTTTCCCATTTCATGTGCAATTAAAGTAGAAGCTCAGCCACCTTTTTCTCTGTATAAAGTTGTGTGCTTTTACAGGAGCATGTAGTTATTCCAAGATTAGCAAAAAATCTATAAATAAAAGTAATCCTGAAATGTAGCTTTTAATCTAAGTTTTTAAACGTGATTACCAGTAATAACTGCAATGACTAGAGGGCCAGAAAAGTTTGTCGGGAAATGCTACTTCTTTTGTCCCCCCAAACTGTGTTTCTCTTGAACTTAAAGGGCCCAGTTAAACATCCTGAACATGCATAGTTTTTGTACCTTGAATTGTTTCAGTATAAGACAAAGCTATCAACGTTAAAGCTGAGGGAACAAGCTAAAAATATACTATGTTGTTTGAAAGCCCATGTACATAATCATTCAGCACTTCCCTTCCTTCTCAACAGAGGAGGAAAAACTGAAAAACAAAAGAGAAACAGGAAATTCCTACAGCACAAATATTCTGGAAAGTACTAAAAACATTTTCTTTACATCTGTTTGCGTCAAAAGGATAAAGCCAAGCAAAAGACAGATTGTTCCAGTTTTTTCTATAGATACAAATAAAAACCCCTGATAAAGAAAGTTTTTTGTTGATAAATGTTACCATAAAAAAAAAAACCAAACACTAGATGTTCCCTCCAATGTGGGCTGAAAAACTACAAACAGATTAGCTGCAAGTGTAGAAATATTAGCTGAGCATTAGCTTTTGTATCACTAAGGGAGATGCTACAGAAAACCAGGAGCTCTCTTACAATAGGGGAGGTATCCAGTGTCAACAAGAAATACGATGTGTAATTTATCCCTAGGAAAAGGAAGCTGTTTGCAACCTGAAATCAAAATATAAGCACATAAACCCAAAGCAGGTTGAACATCACACGCTCCCTGCAAACCTGCCCAAACATTCTCTTGTTGTTTTGATCAAATGCACCATTTCAACACGGCACTGATTCCATTTTCCCCAAGGTCCCAATCCGCGGTTCAGGAATATCCCCCTCACGCTGCCCCAGAGAGGCAAAACCAAGCAGGTCCAGAGCCAGGGCTCTAATATTAGAGACTGGAACAGGCTGCCCAGGGAGGGGGTTGAGTCCCCATCCCTGGATGTGTTTAAGAGTGGTTGAGATGTGGTGTTGGGGGATCTGGTGTAGGGGAGAACTTTGTAAAGTAGGGCTGATGGTTGGACTGGATGATCCCAAGGGTCTTTTCCACCCTGAATGATTCTATGATTAAACCCAACATGGGAACGGTCATTTCTCCCTCACTCGATCTGATGGACTCACACGTTAAGAACAGGTAACTGTAAAACACTTTTAACAGAGTCTTCCTGTGGTCTAAAATACCTCCAATGGCTAATTTTTTCCTCAAGGGGCAAAGGAGGTAAGCAAAGCACAAGCAAACAAGCACAGAAACAAGCAGCTCAAGACAACAAGGGGAAGACGACAGGTTGGAAAACCGGAAACGGTTAGAAACGGTTGGTTCCCCGTAAAAGTGAGCCAAGTAACGTGCAAACGAGAAGGGACAATCCGATATGAAGAGACATTCAAAGTATTTCCTTCTCTTTGACTGATAAAAAGCTTTCCTGTCAATTCAGACCCACATACGAGCAGTCACTGGAACCCCACCTCGCCAACACCCTTCTGCAAAGGCATCAATATCCCACTTCTGGGATAATTTCATTCCATCCCCTTAAAAATGTCACCATGGAGCTCTGATTTATCTCGCTCAATGTGGTCTGAGCAGTTTGGCAGCGTTACAGCTCAGCCTGCATCTCCCTTTTCATCCACAGCCACCAGCCCTGGCTGGAGGGGGGTTTGTCATCCCCACCCTGGACCAGCAGGACCCCCTTTATGGGAGAAGAGCTGAGCTTTGGGGGAAGCAGGATTTAGCCTACACACACATTACGTGGATTAAGTGGGTTCCAGCAGGCAAGAAAGCATCCCCTTAAATCTCACAAGTTTTAGTGTTAATTGGTAAAACTATACCTAAAATCAGGGTCCATTTGGGTGCTCTCCTGAGTGTTGGCACAGCCAGTTCATACCAGGGCAAACACAATGGGGCCAACTTCCAGAATCATAGAATGATTCAGGTTGGAAAAGACCCTTGGGATCATCAAGTCCAACCATCAAGCGACAGACAGACAGACTGTGTGCTGTACTGAGGAACGATGTGTTCTCTGAGGAGCTAGATCTGCTCTGAAGCACACTGCTTTTTTAAAATCAGTCAGCAAATGCCAAGTTTACTATCTCTAAAATAGTGCATTTCTGTCTTCCTTTTCAAAGTGATAAAATACCGAACTTTTTGTTACCATCTGCCTGGAAAAATTTGGTAGTAGTTCTCTTTCCCACAGAGGGTGCTCGGGTAATCTCCAGCTACTGAAGGATCAAATCAAACTTTGAGAATCCAGAGAACACTCAGAAAGAAGAGAATGCTTTTTGGTACAAGGGGTTTCTTTCTTCAGAGAGTAGTAACAAGGGGCTGGAAGGTAAAACTGCATCTGAAATGCATCAAATTGATATAGGCGTTCTTGCTCTGGCAGGGGGATTGGACTAGATGATCTTTCAAGGTCCCTTCCAATCCCTGAGATTCTGTGAAATCACTTTTGACTCTTCTCAGAATAACCACATGCTGCCTAACGACCCTCTAAACCCCTTCCCACTGCACGGCTGGGAAGCACCGACCGCCCGGTTGTTGTCTTTTCTCCCTACAAAATGCCATTCCACGTGTCTTGCATTTACACCAACCATCTCTTGACCACAGTAAGCAGAACAAATATCAGGTGTAAGTTCATACAATATGCCCTTTTTCTTTTTTTTTTTCCATAAAAATGGCAGGTTGCAAGATAAAAGGCCATAGCCTTTATTTGCCGTCGCTGTGGAACGCTGCGTGCATACGCGGTTCCAGTATTTCTCAGATTCTTTGCTCTCACTGCCTCCTCCTCCTCCTCCTGTCCCGGTACCTCAGCCCCGTGTCACCGACAGCAGAGTGGCTGCACAACAGCCCCATGCTCCCACGTCCCCTGGGACATGGTGGGTGGGTGGCTGGTGGTGGACTCACAAGCCACCTCAGGCTTGCGCAGAGGAGCAGCGAGGGACAAGAACACCCCCGTGACGCTACAGGCGGCTACATCTTAAATTTTATCAGGGTCACTGGCACAGGTGTGGCCTTCACTTATGTTTTTCTTAGATTAAGTGCATTATTTCCTGCTGGGTCTGGAAGTTTGCGGAGCTAAAAGGTTGGTGGCTGACACCCCTTCTGTGTTCTCAGCTTAGATTTGCTGTTTCCTACCCCCAGACTGTGAAATACTGCTGAATTCTGGAATAAAGGCAGAAATAAATCCAGTCTCATCCCACACCTGCAATCTCCAACCCCAGCAATCAAAATTGGCCAAATATGTACTGTGGTGAGCAAACAATAAATACCTGTCACATCAAGGAAAGCAGTACAGATTGGCCTCAACCATGGACCACTAAACCAAATACTCCATTTTCTGCAAGCTTCATTCAGGTTTAAGATTTACCTTAGGTCACTTTTTAGGAACACTCCAGCACAAAATCTCAGCCTATCTTGAGGAAAGGCCACTACAAAGAGCTACTTTCCCCCTGCTCAAGTTGCTCTTTAAAATGCTGTTTCCTTTCAGCGCAGTAAACACGCACCGGCTGCATGAACAACTCGTCACCGCCGAAAGAGCAGGAACAATAGTGGGAACTTGGCTGTTTCCCAGCGCCAGCGACAGGGACAACAGCATGGGAAAGCAGGAACTGAGTCAAAACAAGTTTAGATCAAAATATTAGCAGGGAGCCCGTGAAGTTACCTCTGCTTTGGATGTATAAATGAGGTTTGACCACCCACTTTAGCCTCTATCAGCAGCATAATCACTAGTTCACACTCAAATTAAAGGACAGGGGCAGACAGTCTCCTCATCCCAGCTGCTCTGAGCCTGAAATGACACAGTCATTACCCAAAAAACAAAAATAACCAGGTCTACAAACACATCTCTACTGAATGCAAACCTTCCTGCTCCGACTTAACCTCCGACGCGCTACTTCGTAAAAGCATTTGATGGGAAATTGATCTTAACTCTGCACCTAATTATAAAAGGAACTGGCTTGGATTCTGCCCCCTTGGCCTCGTGCGAGCTCGGAAGCTGGTGGAGGACAAGTGGCCTGGGGCCAGCACGTCGCTCCCGTGGCTGAACAGCACTCTCTCGTGTTCCCACAGGGAACGGGCTGCTTTATTTTATCTGCTTGCTCCGAACAGTGACACTGAAGTTACGATTCCTCCTGCGCAGCAGCGTTCAGGAATGAGGAAAAGGCCTCTCTGAATAGATTTTTCCCCCACAACATGGCTTTGCTTACTCAGATTTATTATTTGAAAGGAAGACTTAGCTGCTGACATCAGCCCAGCAGACAGGCCTCAGACATTACCTGGGTGGGAAGAAGTTTTAAAGTCTTTAAGTCTTTCTGGGGGGCATATATATATATGCTTGGAATGCAACTGTCCTATCATGAAAAGCAAACCCTGTAACAGAACAGCAGCAGAGACTGTCCACAGGCAATCCCCAGGTAGAGTGCCCAACGGGAAGCCACACAACGCCGCCAGGGAACACTGTCCCTCCCCTAGAGCAGGGATCACCATTACCCCGGCACACAGACCCATGATTAAGGTTTCTGTCCATCACCCCTCCAAATGCTCTTGCAGTGACACGCGGTGGCAGCACGATCATTAACGAGCTGCCACTTCCTTTGGAGTCACCTGATAAAGGGGTATCAAAACCACTCTTAAAAGGCAGCAGCTGAAACCTTGGCAAAACAAACTTCAGATCTGACTTCTCATTTAAAGACCCCAGTTTTCTTCCCATTTCGCAATTCTTCTTTAACGACTGCCAATAAAGAAGAAGGAGGTCATGTGAAACCATAAGAGTGCTGCAGGGTAATGTTTTCTATAAAACATACTGTTTGCTTTTGCGTGCTTTCAGGATGCAGCATTTGTTTGCAATTTGAACAAAGACAAGTGTCAGACCGAGAAGAAAACTCATCAAGGATGGTACCCTGCACGCTCAGGAGACCCACCACCACCATCCACACCAAAAGGCCAAAAATCAAGCAATGAATCTGGAGCCCACTTTGATTTTAACTGTGTATGATTGTATTACATAGATGTAACACAGAGCTATGAGATTTATGAGAGATTCTCTGCTGCCAATAAGACCCTGGTCTCCCACAGGCTCCTCAGACCTTCCTATAGTTAAAGTGAAGCCAAGGCCACTTATAGACCATACCTGTAATGTTTTCAAGGCATCGTCAGCCTCTCAACCTGCCCCAGATGCTTTTCCTGTCACACTTAGTTGAAACTAATGAAACTATCTATTTTATGGGGTGTCAGGATTTATGCACCTACTGCTGTGAGGGGATTGAGACCAGACCAGCATCTGGTTGTCAGAGAGAGTCCACCTATTGACTAGAGATGACAGCGCTCCCTCATATAAAAAGGTCCCTGGTGGCTGCTCTCAGCTCTTCCAGCTGTCTTCTCTCATCACACCTCATCTATCTTACCTGGAGTGAAAGGCAATCACATAATTCTTCATCAAGCCCCAAGATTTTGATTGTTGGTTGTTTCCAATGCCATAGCAGCACAGCTGGCGGCCCATCCAGCGCTCTGAAGCAGGTCCATCACTCACCATCACATTGGCCAGGACCGTTCTGAAGATGGCTGTAACCAAAGTCACAGCGGGGTTCCTGGAACCTTTACTTCCAAGGTACTAAAAACTGCACCAGCACAGTCCGTGCCCTGACATCAACCCTCCTCAAGTACTGCGGCGCCTGTTCAAAATCAGCCAGGGCTCCTGTTCTCTCCCTTCTGCACCTACTCTGGAGCAGAGCCAGGGCTTTCCTACCTCTTGCCAGCTCTGCCCGTAGTGCAAGAAGCCTGGCCTCCACTCACCCAGCTGGCTGATGTTACTGATCCTACTTGTGACACAGAGTTTATCAGCATGCTCCTACAGTAGCCTCAGACCCATCAAAAAAAGATTACAACACCCAAATGCACTCCACAAAATGCCCTGGGACAGATGAGAATTGGTCACAACTTTGCAACAGCTAAGGACAGGAAGGGAACCAACTGAGAGAGCTCCACTTGTGGCTACGGCCACAAACAAGCTCAAAAAAGCCAGTTATTGGACAAAGAGCATTGCAGAGGAACGGGAAACCTTATGGCTGTGGCTGCATACCTGGCCTGCTGACCAGCAGGGCTGATGCAAGCAGCTGGACCACAGACTGTCGAGCTGCACTTGAAGGACTCCTTATGCAAGTGACACCTAAAGATGTCTTGTATCAGCTGCAAAGCTCCTCACTAGCTGGGACCGGGACGATGAATACCCCATCTATCCTGAAAAATACTCAAAATATACTCAATAGAGCACATGGTCACTGAAAGACCGGCAATTTAATAGACAATTACAATAATTAACCAATTAAGATGATGGAATGATCACAGCTGGGAGGAAGGTACATGGGAGAGCAGAGAAGGAAGTGATGACGTGAGAGCTATGACTCAGTCTCTGAATTTCAGCTGAAGAACTGCAGGCGACCACAACGCGCTTGGCGATTACTGTGCGGTGCCTCTGCTTGATGCTCCTCCTGAAGGGGTCCCAGTTACAAATACAGCCTGTAACTGAAAATACAACTGAAAGCAACTCAGTAGTTTGGAATCCAGGGCGACAGAAAAGGCAGGAAGAGGAATGAGTGCTGACACCAGCTGGATGAGAAACAGCCAGCCCTGAAAATGCCAGGCAGAAGAGCACCACCAGCAGCCTAAAGGAAAACCCAGGCTAAAGCAGGACCAAACCACCAAGGTCCTACCAAGGGTCTCAGACAGACCTAAGAGGCAGCCTGGACCTTTCTTTCCCTCTCACCAAGTAAAAACTCGGGTCTATGCCACAGAGTTTCTGTCTCCCACCATCTATAATCTGAATGGTCAGAATCAAAGGATCAATGTAGCGCTGAAGTCACAAAACCACAAGCTTCTGAGAAACTTCACCCCAAGAGCGAGCACAAAAAGTACAAAAAGGCAATTTACTGAGAGTGAACCAAACACAGAGTAGTGTTTAGGAGTCCTGCTCTTCCGCCTATCCAAGAAAACATTAAATTATTTCACCAGTCACCAGCCAGGAACTTCGGGATTCTTGAGCATCCCATCCTGAAGACTCATAAAACTAAAAGCCGTATGGAGCAATCTGCAAGGCTCCAGCAGCGCTCCCAGCTTCCTTCTTTTATTGTTTTGGGGGGGGGTTTGGGTTTGAGATTTTGGGGTTTTTGGTTGTTTTGGGGTATGGTGGGGTTTTCTTTTGCTACTTGGTACAGTTGCAGCTTTATTTCTTAGTAGCTCTCATTACTCCACTGACTGTCAGTGGAGTCAAAAACCTGCTTCTCAGTAATCCCCATTGCACGAAAGAAAACATCAACCGAGAGTGAGCGGCCGGTATTTCCGAGCCCTGCAGCATCCCTCATCAAGGGTGCAAACGATCCAGGTTTGATAAGCTTGCTCTTCTCCTCATTATTACAACTCAAACTGCAAAGGGAGCTCGGGGTGGAATTACAGGACAGAGCTCTGCCTGCGTTTAATACAACCCACTGAACAGAGCGTCTTGCCGGACACAAAGCCTGCTTTTCAGAAACTCAGAGGTGTCACTCCTCACCCCTGACTACAGGGCACAGACTTTTGGGTGGTCAGTCATTATTTCCCACATACCTGGGCAGAGCCCAAACTATACTGTGCTCACAAATAAAAAAAAATACTGTGAGGATTTCTTTTGACAACTTTCCTACACAACACAAGAATACATTTCCTACTCAAAGGTCGAAAGAGGAATCAGCAAGTGATTAGCAGAGAGCTGGCACTGAGGGGGTCCACTGATGTCCAACAACTCCACCACCATGTAGGAGTAAAACCAATACACAGCAGAAGAGATGCAACCCATCAATAACTCAAAATAGTAGCTTTAAAAATGGATTTTCATTATAGTTTTTTTTTAATTAAGAATTACAGCTTCTTTAGGTATGTCTACCTAATGAATAAAGTATCTTAGCTCCCCAAGACAGATTAAATAACACAAAGCTTGACAACTAACCCCGACATCTCTGGTTACTCCTGATTATAAATAGAGAGAACTGAGAAATATCTCCTTAGTAGCCTTCAGCTGTAACATCAAGTCAGAAAATGATAAAAGGCACAGCTGTGCTTCTCCCTTAAAATCTCTTTATGTATTTAAATATAATGAATATGACAATTGTCCTTCCAAGATTTTCTTGCAGCACATGAGGAGAGTGTGCACTAATGAAAATGCCTAAAGAATACCTCGAAGCCTCTAAAGGAGCAAATATTCACAGAAAATATAACACAGCTGTCCTGCCACAGACTGAAACTGTACGATATTGGGTATCACCCCAGTGATCTTCTGGACCGATCAAGAAGTTTGGGTCTTTTTCCTGGCCTTATGGAAAAATCAGATCTACGTGAAAGCAAAAGCATTCAGAGATCTCTTTCAGACTTCTAACATTGGCCAACCACGAAGAACATCCGCCCCCTCATCACACCAAAGTCTGATACATCATGCTGCATTTTTAATGTGCGATTTAAAGAAAGCTTGCCTCCGAAAAAGTCTCGCTAAGCTATTAAAAATCCTTAAGAAATTTCCAAAGAGTTCCACATTTTACCATACTACAGTCTCCAACAGTAAAAGTTGGTTGTTTTTTTTTTTTTTTTAAGAAAATGCCCAATTCTTCAAGTACAGCTGCAAAAAATTCCCAGGAGGCCACCTCATCTCACCACTCATGGGAGTGCATACAAGGCAAAGATTGTACAATTAAACCCTAAATGAGGGAAGCCAACTCTTTGCTACAGCTTCAAAATGCGCTGGCAAACAGCTGATGTGAAAAGGTTTAAAGCTTCAGTGCCGATTCCCTGCCGAATTTACAGCTGCAAACCACTAGATGAAAGCAGACAATGCCACAAACAGATGACAACTGATATTTGGTTCGTACAGAAGAAACGAAAACACGAAGTAATTAGGTTCAACGCAATAGAGCATCTCTAGCCATCAAATTCATCTTTTATAAATGTGGTAACACCAGAGAAATAACATTCACTGTGCAAAAGCAACCTTTCAAAGCTGGCAGATTGGCACAGCAAAAACTGATAAAAAAGGGCTTTTCATTATGAGGGCCTTACGGATTGTCTGACGGGGAAGTGCTCACCGAGACAAGCGAAACCTATTAACACAGTCAAATTAAAAATAAAGCAAGGAATTGTAAATATACACCCTTCCAAAGCCATTATTACTGGCTGTTTTACTTAAATAGCTCCTGCCAGCAGCAGGGGATTTGGTGCTTCTGGAAGCAGGAGCCTCCAGAGATCCAAGGATCGCTTTTAAACGAATGGGGAAGAATATTCCTAATAGAGTGTGTGTGAAACTGCAGCTCCTGTGCTCAGTCAGGCACGAACAAGGAAAACCTTCCAATTACTAAGAGGGATTTTTGAGGCACATTCAAGTAGTCTGCCGTTTCCTTGTATTTCACTGAGTATTAAAGACGAAATGGTTCTGTTTCTCCCTCAAAATAAATCCCAAGCTGAATGTTACTACTCGGAAAGAAACTACAAAGTGAAACCACCGCTACATAGGAACGGTGTCAGGCTTTCTGCAAAGAGTTCAAACGGTCCAATTTGGTAGGCAGTGTTGTTAAAGAGGGCACTTACCCACAGGTATTGCAGCAGCTTCAGCAAACGGGGACAGTAATAATACTCCATCTTCCACCAGCACAAAAGTTAACGCAAAACCATCTTCCTTCCGAGCCAGCCTCCCCGCTCTTCCCCGCCTCCAGCAGAAGTTAAAAGGGGAGCAGAGCAATTAAAAGCAACATGAATAATGTAGGGTTGGCTGTTCATCCGGCCCCACGTCACCGGGCTGAGCTTGGTGCCTTTAACAGATGCCGTGGCTACTTATAAGCGGCGCTGGGCTACCGGCACCACGTGACTTAACCACTCGCCGGGTGAGCATCAAACTGCTCCCACTTCTCCCATCTCGGGTAATGGGAGAAGCTCGAATTAATAACAGCACTTGGGGGTTTCAGAGCTAAAAAGCCCTTCCCCTGGAAGGAAAGAGAAGCTTCTAAACCCACTCTGGTTTTACAGGCTGGATTACGAAACGCTATTAACGCCCCCGCCGGGGTTGGGAGCTGACCTTATTTTTATTTCCCCCCCACACACACACACATAATGTACAAAACCCCACCACACACAGAAGAACAGCTCCTGCTTTCAATCAAAAACCGTCTTTTGTGCAAGAGAAGAAATGGATGCAACAAAGTGTCTTTTTATAAAGGCACTGGAATGCTCCCAGCAAACCAATATTACCAAAAAAGGAAGAAAGTCTGGGCAAACCCAGTTATTAACCAACACTGGGTCACCCTCCTCCCCCGCGTTCAGAAGTAGGAAGCAGAGTTAAATCAACAAGCGGTACCAGGTATTTTGTTAAAAGCAAAACAACAACAACAACAACAAAAGAGAATCATAACATTCTCTGTTATGTTAAAACATCAAACTGTTGAGTTGGAGGAAGAGGAGGCTGAGGGGAGACCTCATCCCTCTCTACAACTCCCTGAAAGGACACTGTAGAGAGGTTGGTGCTGGTCTCTTCTCACAGGGAATTAGTGATAGAACAAGAGGGAATGGCTTCAAGCTGCACCAGGGTAGGTTTAGGCTGGACATTAGGAAAGAATTCTTCCCAGAAAGAGTGGTCAGACCCTGGAATGGGCTGCCCAGGGAGGGGGTTGAATCCCCATCCCTGAATGTGTTCCAGGGTGGTTGAGATGTGGTGTTGGGGGATCTGGTGTAGGGGAGAACTTTGTAGAGTGGGGCTGATGGTTGGACTGGATGATCCCGAGGGTCTCTTCCAGCCTGAATGATTCTGTGATTCTATGATTCCTATCTGCTGCCACTTTTCTGACCCAGGTCCTTTATGGGATTCCCAATGGGAAAAGCAAAAAGACAGGGAGGACCCGATGGCCTTTCCCTCCCCCCCAGAGCTCCTCCTCCGGCTGTCACCTTTCCCAGGGAGGTGACACAAAACAGCTTCCAGGAGCCCACAGTCACCTTTGCTTGACCTTTTGGTTCTGTACTTTTAAGAACAATACTGATTGCCACTTTCCCAGTCGTCACCTATACAGCCTTGTACAGCTGACAAACTCTTGATTTTCTTCCAGGCTGACACAGTTTTTAGGGTAACGGAACAATTAGCACATGATGATTTTTTTTAGTAGGTCTGTTCCCATCTGGGAATGAGTGAAGCCACAATATTAGAAGCTTTATACAACCAGAAGATGAGAGAGCGGTTGCTTTTTCCATGGGCAGAGACAAACCTGTCATGGACAGAACTGGAAACAACTGGTGAACCGTGAAGAGCCAAGCTATAAATTCATCTGCACGTCTTTATACAATATTTAGCTTTTCCAAAATATTTTTAAGAGTCAGCTCATGATTTTCTTAAACAAATCCTTCTCCACCCACACAGCACAGTCTCAAGTAAGCACATCCTCACATGGATACCAGATTTTTCCTCACCAAAGAGAAAAAAACCACAAAACCCAAAGTTAATAAATACATAAAAATATGTAACCATGGGCTTCAAAATAATCCATGCCTACATCAGTTCTAGTACCAGAGACCTCAGTTTTAACTACACAAAGCAGCAATATTGGTAATAAACCATATTTGCATTAAAGCTGCTGTTTCTAGATGTTTCCCTTCACCCAAGGGAGCGAGAGCATCTCTTCTGGGGATGAGCCACATCGCACATTCCTCACTTTGCCCGTCATCAGACCCCTATCAGCCTTGATGACAACACAATCAGGAACTGAGGTTTATGACCGAACGTCAGAGAATTAAAAAGACCTGTGTCAGCTGTGATGGAATCACTACAAGTTATGAAAGAAAACACGTATTTTGAAATTCTAGTGGTTGACCAGAGCGCGCTGCAGGGCCTTCCGTGGGAACCCAGTGTGCAACAGCCCCGAGTCTTACAACAGGCTGCACAAACAGACAGCGTTTGTATTTGACAGGTACTCACACCAGAGGCTCACAGTCTCTCAAATTGCATTCGAGATGTAAAGGAAAAGACCCCTACAACAGCCCAAGCCATACCAGAAGCCCTGCAGACACCCTCTCTGCCTCCTACAGAGCCTGAGATTCGTGGCTAATTCTGTGAGCTGAAGTCCCAGTTGTCCAGAGCAAACGTAGGAACAACTTTATTTTTATACCTGTGATGCAGGAAGGGCTAAAGCACAACATACAGAGTATTTGACTTCAAAAAGGAGTAAATATTTTTAAGTGGGCAGGGGAACGTTTAGTCTTCTTGATACTGTTAGTTCCAGTAAAGCAAACAGGAAAATAATTACTCACATAAATTCTATTATTTTCCTTAATTCTCTGTTAGGTAAATGCCTCTAAATCCGAGTCAGGCTATATCAGAGAGTGACAAGGGAAAGAAAAAAACCCAAACCTTAAGTTGGAACAGAATCTATAAGCATTACCCTACAATTAGCAGTAATATTTATAACACAGTCACTTGTTAGAAAACACCAACAACAAAGCTTATGTTCATAAACTTATTCTAACCTCCAAGAAACAGAAACAAAGGCCTTTAAAATATTCACACAGAAATAACAAATTAGAAGAATTTGCTTTGCTGTTCAGTCTGTATCGTTGTCCTGAACACAGCAGCCCAGCTTGGATCCTATCCCCAAGGACAGGGCTCCACAGCCAGCTCCTGCTGTGCAGGGCACCTTCTGAGCATCTCAAAAGGCAGCCAAGAGAACATGAAAACATTCGACTACACAACAGCAGGAATAGTTTTGCAGATCATAACACGTTCTCCAGTACACAAGATGTGTAATGGCACTGACCTCAGAAAAGAATAAACTCCAAGAAATCTATTGGTCTTCAAAGATCTTCTCAGTTTGAAGGTTTTAAACCATGACACTTCCATAGTCTCAAAGACCATCCCATTAAAATACAGACTTTGTCATCACAGAAACACAAGATTGGAAAGGACCTACAAGATCATCTAGTCCAACCGTCCGCGTATCACCAACACTAACCACTCAGCTACTAAATCATGTCTCATAACACCTCATTCAGACACATCTTGAACACCACCAGGGACGGTGACTCCACCACCTCCCTTGACAGGCCATGCCAGTGCCTGACCACTCTTCAGGAGAAAAAGTTTTTCTTGACATCTAATCTAAATCTCCCCTGGCACAACTTGTGGCCATTCCCTCTAGTCCTATCATTAGTTATCTGGAAGAAGAGGACAACCCCCTCCTCTTCACAACCTCCCTTCAGGAAGTTGTAGAGTGCGATGAGGTCTGCCCTGAGCCTCCTCTTCTCCCGACAGAACAACCCCAGCTCCCTCAGCCCTTCCTCACAGGACTTATGTTGCAGACCCCTCACCAGTTTTGTTGCCTCGATGTCTTCCCTCTCAATGTTATCCTCTGGAACAGCCCAAAGAAATAAGGAGGCAGTTCCAAACTGTGATATTTCTAATATTCATGGGGAGAGAAACCATCTTTTCAGATTGTAGAACACATGATTTTTATTATTTATTTCTTTTTTAAAGTACACAGAGACACTGTAGCCAAATTCTTCCTCAAACTCCAGCACATAAACCACTGGCACTATGGTATGTTCACAGTCATTCATTTACCACAGCCCACTACATTCACAGTCATTAATCCACCACAGTCTTGGAAGGTGGTGAAGTCTGGCAGCTACTGCTCTAGCGCGGAACACCTTTCCTTTCCCCTGGGAACATCACCTCTTCGAACGCTGTGATGCTTTACCAGCCCTGTAATACTTATAGCACTCAACAGTTTCTTTGTAAAAGACATAGTAAAAGCACACTCTAGGAAGCTATGCTACAATCTTATTAAAGCCTTATTCTGTTTTTTAAAGATTAAAAGCGCAAAATAGCTAAAAAGCGCAATCTAGATGAGCATTAAGTCTCAAGAGTATCATCCTTAGCAATTTCAACCCCCAATTCCATATCATCAATTGTATATTCTAAAGGTTCCATTTCAAAGAAGCCCTATATAACATTTAAAAAAACAAATACCCTCATAGGAAGTAGATTCTCTAGGATACAATCACAAAGAAATCACTTCTCCTGAAGTAAAATTACATCATTGCACCTTCCTTCCATTTAAAACCGTGGTCATCCATAAGAATCTAGTTCATTAGCTGTCTTGGGAAATTTCATTGAAGTAGCTGTTTATTATCATAGACAGAGGGGAAATAATGCAACAAACGTATATTAATGGAAGTTTATATATATATATATATATATAAGTGTGTACATAGATATATGAAAGTATATCAAATAATATGGGACAGTTCATTACACTGAGCGAAAATGAATCTACTATTCCCCAATAAAGGTAGTGAGTTGTCACTCTGAGCACTATGGGCTCACTGGGAAGACACATTGCATTCACATTCAGAGGAAATATGTCACTTAACTGTCACCATCCTGTGGATCCACCTTGGCCTCCAACACAACTAACAGCGCGTCTCTCCACCAGAGGGAAGTATTGAAACGTACTGGTACTTCGTATTTTCTCCAAATGAAAGCAAAGGTATTAACCTCAGTGACAGAAAAAAAATGGTTGAGTTCTACACAATCTGCAATTTTTATGTGGGGCTTTGGAAAACAGCAAAGTACAGGGAGTCTTCCACCTCCCAAACACATATAAAAATTACTTCTCTGCACCTGCTCACTCACAACTCAGGCGCAGGAAGGGCCAGGCTGCCCTTTTTGCTACCATGGCACTGCAGAACAACAAATACCCCACCATCAGCCTTTTCAAAGCGACACAAAGGAGCAAAGGACTCGGATCCCACTGAATTCCAGTGGATGCTGGACATGTGAGCTTCCCCTTTCAGTGGGGCCGACGGCCCCGTCTCAGGCTACGCTTGGTAAGTTTAAGATTTATTCCAAGTAATCTCACATTTAAGGACCAAGTTGGAGAATAACAGTCATATTTATCAAAGCACATTCCTGAATAGTTCAATTATCCCCACACTATTTCTCCCCCCTGTTCTAGCTCGTCAACAACATCTTTACATGTTTGCACTGTAAGCACATGGTATATAACAACCTTTAGGGATTGAATAATAATGTAAATAACCCAAACTTTCCCTCACCCCACCCCCCCAGGATGAACACTCATCCTGAAGTCCATACTAAGACTGGGAAAGACAAAGGGATATCAGCCCCTGGATACCTTTCGTGAAGTTTTAAGACTAAATATGAGCCTGTTTCCAAAACTCCTCTTAGGAAACTTGTTTACAAAATCCTTATAGGTTCAGGAGTTTGCTTTTTTTCGCTAGAAGGAGGGGGAAAAAAAAATCTCACTCAGTTCTTTTCAGTTTTTTATCTTTTGTCTATTTTCTGTTAAAGGGCTGTGAATAGCAGGATGAGTAATTACAAAACCAAGATCTCTGCAGAGGGCAATACATTCTGTCACCACAGGAGTGTGCTAGCAGACTAAGAGGATGGCTGAGATTTGACCTTGGGACAGGGTAGTCACCCCTTCCGCAAACAAGTAGAAGAGTTCTGAAAAGATGTGGGACATCCAGGTTTTCAAAAATTGAAAATATCCACGTGTAGAGTTACAAGAGAGGACTCCGGAGTGACCACAGCATCGTTCTGCTGCATCAAATCTGGTTTCATGCACAAAGTTAAAAAACAAAACACAACACAAAAAAACCAAACCCCACTCAGCACTTGCAGTGGTTCAAAACAAGTTCTTCCAGTAAGGAAGGATTTCAGTGGCAGCACCAGCATCTATCTTAAAATGCTAGAGTTCTGTGCTGTTGATGGGGTTTTTCAGATCCTTTCTTTTCCACAGAAAACATTGATGTTTCTTTCATTATGTAACAAAGAAAATCAAGATCTTTGCTTTGTATTTCAGAACAACATCTGGACAGAGGCTGATAAGTATTTCCCCACATAAAATTCATCTGTGGACTAAAGTCAGGAAAGCCTTCTATAATTTAGATTATCAACCCAGTAACTTTGAGTGGGGATTTACCCCAAAAGTCTGTGTATCAGAGACAAATCAGACCACCAAAAATGTCAGCTGTGACTCTGCACTGTGTGCTGCCTACCGAAAGAAAATTAAACCCAGCCTTTTTCAGGCTATGACATGGTTCTATTTGGCTCTACAATTTTCCAGAAAAAAGAAAAAATAGATGTTCTGGAATCTAAGCAATTTTCATTCTCTAAGCTGAGAAACAAACAAAAAGCATTATCATCTAGACCCATCTTAAGAGTTCAGGATGAAAATTCTTGGCTTAGAAAGAAAAACAAAGCAGCGGCACGGTTAACACTTTGTGTTTGAGGATTTGACATAAACCAGCGTGGTGGAATCCCAGGGAGAAGCATTCTCTGCCAGTTAAACTCCATGGAAAATGCATAGAATCATACAATTGCCTGGGTTGGAAGGGACCTTTAAGATCATCCAGTCCAACCATCACAACCATCAACCTAACTCTGATAAAAACCATCACTAAACCATGTCACTCAGCACTGTGTCAACCCGTCTCTTCAATCCCTCCAGGGATGGTGCCTCAACCATTTCCCTGGGCAGCCCATTCCAAGGCTTAAGAACCTTTTCTGTGCAAAATTTGCTCCTGATACCCAATCTGAACCTCCCTCGGTGCAACTTGAGGCCATTTCCTCTTGTCCCATCACCTGTGACTTGGGAGAAGAGACCGACGCTCGCATCTGCTCCTTCTGCTAAGAAAACACACCCTTTTTTTTCCAGGGCTGTTTGCAAAAGGGAAAACGGTGCTGCATGGGGTAATCCAGGCTGTATCTGACTTCTCTCTCCCCAGCCCCTGCCCAGAAACCTCCCCCAAAATAACCTACCGTCCCATCATCTGCCCTTCTGTCCTTATAGAAACTGTGGCGGCTTCTCTGAGTAGAGCCCAAAGAAAAGTCCATTCCATCTGTTTTGTCTGAACTCGGTTTAGTCCACTCTCTCCTAGAAGCCTGTAAAAATAAATTCATGGATGTTGTTACATATAGATGCATACACAAGGTATGTATATAAAATGTCCTTTTGGAAAAAAAAAAAACCCAAAAAACAACAAGAAAACAAGCAAGGAAAAAACAAAAACAAACCAGAGGAAGTTCAAAGCTGAGAATGCAAAATGGAAAGACATTACAGCTGTTGACATCCACTGGGCTACACATTCATGCATTAACGTGTCACTGTCAAGGGAATCACTTCCATTTCAAAGTCAGTATCAACAGTTTCACACACAAATAAGGGCCATTCACCAAGGAAAACAAAAACTAAAAAATAAATTAGCTTCTTTCAAGAAAAAAAAAAAAACCAACCAAACAAAAAGAATTCCAAAAACATCACTGTTGACAACTTATAAAACAAACCCAAATTAGTACTTCTCAGATAATTGTAAAATTGCAGAGTTAACAATTTAAATTCTGAGGTTCGTAGCACTAATAAAATGATACACACACGTTTGAAAGCGCTTTCAAGCTCTCTCCATGGAAACATCAATAAATATTTATACACTAGAAACGAAAAACTAGTCATCTAGGACAATAGAAATGCCTCAAGAAAATACAACGCAAAAGGAAATGAACTCTATTGAAAAGTATGTCACTGCTCGCTCACTGCGGAGTCACAGCGAACGCTGAAAATCGGTACAAAAGACACAATAATGGCTTTTCCTCGGTTTCAGTTTTAGCTACAGGACACACTTCGATACCATTTGGCAATACCTTTTTATCCTCATAGAAGAACGACTCTGACGGAGATGACATCTTCTGTTTCCACCCGTGATCCGCACTTTCCAAGGGGAAGCTTTGCCGGGGTCGGTACCCATCCTTCCTCCCTCTTGTTTCCTGCGTGAGCGGGAGATTGTCCTTTCCTTGGCAGCTCTTTTCTGAGTAAGATCTTCTTAAATCCGGGGCTGCACTTGCTACACCAGCCGTGCAGTTCTTCCAATCGGTTTTACTTTGCACGTTAGAAGAGTCATTCTCACACGTCACCTTATTTGCAGCATCTTTATTCCTCGTTACAGAGCTCCTTGCTACACTTCTGGTCCAGTCACCTTCTGGAGACACCTCCAAGAACTGTTCTTTTGTGACCACCTTCTTCTGTAAGAGGCCATCGTCTGCCTTTATGGATAACTTAGATGTAAAATTAACTTCCAACCTTTGGTCTGAACTAACTGCATGTAGAGGCTGTACCTTATCGATCACAAATTTTGGACTTCGGTTCCTGGAAGTTAAGTTCACTTCTTCATCCTCATCAACGATGAAAGTTTTCTTCCTCGTGAACTCCACAGGTGAATGTACAAATTTATCCGAAAAAAAGCTGCTAGGATTTCCCCAGTAAGGAGGGCTGAACTTTCTGTCTTTGGACTTTTGTTTATCAAATTCAGGGCTACACGATTCCAGTTTCTCTTTGCTCTTCTCATTGAGAATCAATTTCTCCGGCCTGTGGCGCTCTTCTGCGCAGTCACCTTGTTTGTTATTAACAGAAAAGTGATCTGATCCCTTCCACTCCTTCCAGCTATAGGAAGAAGTCGTCCTATCTGAGGCATTTCTGTGGTTCTTGGATTTCTCCCTACTAAATGAACTGTGATCTTCAGAGAGCTTGTCTTGAATGTTACTGGCCTTGGCCGATTCTTCTTTATATTCTGCCATAAGCGCATCAATATCAAGAATTTGGGACCTGTAACCATCCTGAGCCTTCCTTCCAGATAAATCAAAATTATTTTCACTCCTTTTCTGGGGACCTGATTCACTGTCTTTATGCGAGTGTGCAAAACGCAAGGGGGATCGGGGTTCCTGGTAAGAAGAAACATTTCTTCTGCTACTCTTGAGATCAGTTTGAGCTGGATTTTCCACATCTTGTTTTAACAGGAAAGCATCAACATCTATAATTTTCTCTTTAGAAAGATCCAGATCTCTTTCATGATACTGTTGGTTATCTTTCCTACATACATTAAAATTACCATATGCAGTGGTTTTGGAAAAATTATCAGCTTTGTCGTCTTCTTTGACCCAATCCCTGTTAACATGTGCTTCCCGTGAGTCTTCTCTACAATTTGTATTTGGTTGCTGCAATAAAGGTTTGGACCTTTCGGGAAAAACAGAGTCCAGATTAATTGTTGTTCCCTCGCTGGAGCTAGAAATTGTCTTAGTTTCACTTGCACCAGGAGAGCCAACAAAGCTTTTCTCTTTCTTGTTACCAGGAATCTGATAAGTCACTGCAAAATAAGTTGCCTTTGGCTCAAAGGCAGAACTCTGATTTTTCAAGTAATCATCAGGGGTGCCGAGATCAGTTTGGTTTGTCTCACTCCCTTCCACCCCTTCTTTGCTTTTTTTGCTTCTCTTTTTAAGTGAGCTTTCATCCAATTGCAATGAATCTCTCCGGCTCAGTATTTTGGTATTTTCAGGAGCGAGCCAGACGACTTCTTCCATCTTGACAGGATCCTGAGGCAGAGTCCTCCTCCTCCACCTTTCAGAAAACTTCAAATCAGAAACGCTGCTTCTCGTTCTCCTGATTTTTTCTTCGGGATCTATTACTCTGATTTTTTCGCTCTTTTCATGAGCTCTACTCTCCAAGCTGAAATCCTGTTCTTTGCAATTTATATCTAGGCCTTTCCATAACCCAACGGCTCTAGATTCCTCTTTATTGACAGTTAGCGCTTTTGTATCAGGATGGCAGCTACTGGAAGATTCACAAAACTGTCCACTTGAAAGCAGTGAAGAGGACTGGGCCCTGTGTTTATTTACACTTGTTGAAATCACTTCACAATCAAAGTTGGTCCTGAATTCATAGCTGTCTGTCCCACCGGGTCTGAAACTCCTTTTTTCAGAAGAGCATTTAATCACATTAGAACCCTCTGTCTTATCCGTGGAAGAGACTTCACTCTTATCACCTTTAATTTCAGAATGTGGTTTGTTTACTTTTTCATTCATTCCCCACAATTTGCTTTTGTTTGTAGAATAAGGTGTTTTCTCAGCTATTACTAACGGTTCAGGTTCAGTTTTATTAGAGTCTTTTTTCTGCTCAGATAAAGTGCATTCACTGGAGAAAAAATCAGCAGTTTCTCTCAATACAGACCTACTTGTAAAAACTTTTGTGTCTTTAGCCTCTGAAGTCACATTATCTTCTTTCAAGTAGTGAGTTTTACTGTTTGCTCTACCCGACTGAACAGGGTGTAAAACGTCCTCATCGCTTTTGTTCTCTTTCACGGATGATTTTCTAGTTCTGAGTGTCATGGCCTTTTTTTCAGGAGCCATTGTAATAGCTTCACTAAGAGCTCTTTCACCACACATCTGAAAGACTTCATATCTGGGCTCTATTCTTTGGTAAATTAGAGACTCTTCTGAATTTTTAGGAGTGGGTTTTTCACTTTTCTCAACCAAAGATTTTTCTAAGAGAATTCCCGGAGTCATTTTCTTGTCTTCGCTCGAACATGCTAGTTTTCCACTTTTTTCTACCTCTACTATATGCTTTGATGAATCAGCTTGCTTGTGATAGTCCTTCTTTATACCGGTGGTTTCTTCCACTTCTCCCATCCACGACCGTCTGTTGTGCCCTGAAATCACCACTTCATGTTTTACCTCAAGTTCATTACTCATTTTCAGTGCAGCATCAGTTCCAGAAAGATCAGCAGCAACGTTATGCCTCTGAATGTTATGGTCAAACATGGTGGCTCGGACAGTTTTCATGTAGGTCTTTTCCACAAGCGTGGTTGGTTTTAATCTTTTTTCCAAGTTGCTTGTGAATGAGACAGAATTTTCACTTGGCTGAGAAAAATGCTGACCGTCTCCAAGGAAGCTTCCTTTCCTCTCTGTCTCATCCGGTTTATTTGTTATTTTTCCAATCTGCCGGGGTTTCCAAGGGTTCCCAGGAGCGTGTGCTTCAGTGAAATCTGTGCCATGTGCAATCTTGATCTCCTTACTCTGGAAAAAGAAAAATCCAACAGTTAGGATTGCTATACGTCATTTAAATAAAAAAAAAAAAAAAACAAAAAAACCTAAGTTTATGTTAAAACTTACTTGTACCTACTCTGTGCAACACACCCTGCACACATTAAGCACGTCCATGTTCCCTGAACACAAAATCCAGAGACCAAGGTGATCTAAGCAAATGTGTACTGCCTGCTCCTGAATCTTGACTGTAAGAGAATTATCTTATAGCTTGATTCTTCCTTTTAATACAAAAAAGGTTGTTCAGCCTAAAGAAAAGGAGGCTGAGGGGAGACCTTCTTGCTCTCCAACTCCCTGAAAGGAGGGGGTACCCGGGGGGGGTGAGGGAGTGAGTCTCTTCTCCCAAGTCACAGGTGATGGGACAAGAGGAAACGGCCTCAAGTTGCACCGGGGGAGGTTCAGATTGGGTATCAGGAACAAATTTTGCACAGAAAAGGTTCTCAAGCCTTGGAATGGGCTGCCCAGGGAAATGGTTGATCTACAGGAGTTCAAATTTTTATTCAAGTTTTTAAATTTAAAATTTGGAATTGACTTGAGTTTCTCTTAAAAAAAAAAAAAAGCTGAAGAATGTCAGAAAATTAACACTAAAGAGATTTATAAAGAAAGATTTTTAATCCCACTTTATTATCAGATTCTGAAAATAGCACTTCCATTAACAGAAGAGTCTCTTGTTAAATCAATTTGATCTTTTTTAAAAATTGTATTAAGCTTTGTCTCTAGCTGCTAGTTTCCTTACTACATACCCCTGTCTTAAACCTAGAGAGGGAAAAAGCACAACACAAAAAGTACCCTTAAAACTGCATTAAATCTCTAATACTAAGAAGTGTCAGCAGAGAAGTTCTGTTTTGCAACACCAAAGAGTTGCTTGGAAACAAAGACAGTCTCACAGCCTGTGCAGCAAATCAGAACTCTCTCTACAATACTTTATGTCAAAACTTCTAGGTTAAATGTTATTTAGGAGACTGCCATGAAACCTACAGCATGTATTTAATAAGGAGCTGTGACTCAGATGTAGAAATGCCCTACGTTAATGTTACGATTAGAGAAAATAAAGGGCAATCACTGCACAAAACCAGCCACAGCCCATTCACTACAGGGTTTCAGGCATTAAAAGTCCCTTTAAAACAGCATATAAAATACTTCTCACTCTATACCACTGCATGCATTTAACAGGATGCATATTTAACTTTTAATAACTCAGAGATGATACTCCCATACTTTATCACTGTGTCCTAAAGATAGACTGACACAAGTGACAAGATCATGTCACTCTTAATACCCTCAACGCCCACTTGAGAGGCCAAGATTGATAAAGACACAGGGGACACAGGGCGGTGCTCTCTGCCTTCTAAATGCAAACTTAGCCAATGCCATTTCCTTACTTTTTCATTTTCTTGCATTTCATTGACAGAGTCATCTCTAGTTTCAGCAGGTTTCTCAGGCTTTGCTTCACTGCTTGATGTCGGACTTAAAAACCTAAAACAAGAGACTTCTGTTACTTCTTTTAGTCCAGTTAATTAGCTAGCGGGTACACGGCCTATCAAAGCACCCTGGTAGAAATTATCCAATAAATTTTATGTCTTGAAGGATAAACAACACTATTTCATACTAAGTAACTGTATTGAGTGGTTTAATTGAATCTACAGCCACGGATAGTTGTTTCCTAAAGCATAATTATCTACGCAGCTTATTGCAAAGTATAAGATTCATAGATACACAATAAGGCTTAGTGACAGAGATATAACCTCATGCCCTCAGTTAAATTTCTCGTCTCTTTAATTTGATCACAACGTTAAAAGACCAAGGTTTGCTGAAAAAATGCTACCACCCCAGTGCTCACAAAGCAGGTCCTGTTAGCCAAACATCTGCTCCATTCGTTATGCAAAGCACACTTCCTTAAAACCCCATTCACTACAGGGTTTCATGCATTAAAAGTCCCTTTAAAATAGTATATGAAATACTTGTCACTCTGTACCACTGCATGCATTTAACAGGATGCATATTTAACTTTTTAAAAAAATCAACCACCAAAAAAACACCGTTATCTTTCTTTCCTTATCCCTTTGCCATCCTGTACAGACCAGGAAGGACCCAGAAGGGTCCCAGCCCCTGCAGTACGGCCTCAGACATCACAAAGTGCACACTGACCCCTCTCACTGATGTCACAAACGCATTTTTACATTTTGAATAATCAGCCAACTTTGACCTGAGAGAAAACATTTTATCCTGGACACGGTTTTTATTTTTATTTTTTCATTTAGGTATGTAAGACCTGGCAGCTCTCATATTACTCATTGCCACAGCTTCGGAAGAATACACATCACAGATGTTTATATTTGCTATAATATGACAGTGAAATAAGATTCCTGTCTGCCTGAAAACCTGACACACTATACCACTGTCAAAGACAGGCTAACCATGCTTTTGCTTTCTCACAAATATAAAGGCTTGCAGTCTACAATGCTCACCTCAAGATGTCAAAATGCATGAAATTTTAATAATAGATACACAATTACAGTAACATGCAAAGGCCAGTTACATAGATTTTATTTTTTTTTACCATTGCCAGGGTACGTGTTTCATTAAGTTTCCTTTTTTGGGGGTAGGAAAAAGGCTCAAGAATAAGAGTAGAAAGAATAATTACATTTAGTGGAACCAAAATGGTCAGTTACTGTGCTGTACTGGGAGAGCAAGTTGTACTCAATGAGATGAACTTAAGAGGATTAAATAGAATTTCTCTGCAACCTACATCTTTGTTAAGTCCGCAGAAAGTGGTCGGGATTGAAGTGACCTGCGTAGATTTCCTGGCTTAGCATCAGCATTTTCTGTTGTTGTCAGTTCTTTGATTCTCTGTTGGATGCTCACACATCTGTTTTCTTTCTCAGCAGCTGACGGGAGAAGCTCTGGATCCACTGAAGTACTGGGATTTTCTGAAGTGAACAAAGTAATGTGTTTTTTAACACTGCCCCTTACAATACTAGTCTCTTTTCCTGAGGAAGCTGCAGGACTTTCACAGCCTAGAAACGTACACGTTTCCTTCTGATCCGGTCTCTTCCCTCCCTTATTAGTTCTGCTTTCACTAGCGCCTTCGTGGCTTCTTTCAGAAACATGAAAGTTACTTGTTATCTCTGGTTTTGTCTCAATTTGTTCACTTGTAGACTTGAGCTTTGTTTCCCACATGTATTTTCCATTATTGAGGATGCTAATGTCCTGACTACTGCACTTCAAATTTGTTTTAGAAGAGCTGACTTTATTAAATTCGGTTTCTTCAGTTTTTGGCCCCATTTCAGACTGGTCATGACAGCCCATGTCAGTAAGAGAAATTAGTGATACGTTCTCCTTGCTTTCGTGAGATGAACAACTCTTCCTGCAAGAAGAAAGGTCTTTATGTTCAAACTTAGCTGTCAAGTCCATGGACAGAGGCCTTGGTTTTCTAACCCAGGATTTCTCTGTTGGAGATTTTTCCTCAGAAGCTTCCACAGTGCGATGCTTTTGATCTCGTAAGGATTCCAAGAAAATAGCAGATACCGGTCTATGTTTTGGCCTTCGCTGCACGTCAACAGAGAAATCAACTTTACTGTTGGTATTATTTACATCATCGTTGTTCTTCTCCCCTGGACGAACTTCACCAGCGTCTTTTTCTTCACCAGTTTTGTGGGAGTTCCATGAGGCGTATCGAAGACTGGAGGAAAGCGGTATCTGCCTGTGAAGAGACCCTTCAGGGCTCCTGGATGTCTCAGATGGCTGAGAGGGTTTCTCCAGCTTCGAGTTGCGCTGAAGTTCTTTTATTTGCATAGTACTGAATACTCTGCGATCATCAGCAGCCTTTTTTTCCTGAGCCAGGCTGACCTTTGATTGCTCTGGCCCTGCCGGCTCAAAAAGAATGACAGTATTGGCGCTGGGACCCGTGTAGAAAGTCATGTTTGTGACTACTTCACTGCCAGTCTTATGGTCATTCTCAATTGCTTTCTGATCTACTAACGGAGGAACGTTTCCACTTAACACCTTCACAGATGATGTTTCTTCGGTGGCCTTTCTAATGAGGCTGCACGATCTGAAAGCCGGAACGGGTGGTTTCACATTTACAAAGGTATCTGAAGATTTCTCTTTAGAAAAAGGCTTTGGGAAAAGTGCTGGCCTTGATCCTAGCGACGGCATCGTTGCAGATCTCAAAGAACTCCCAAACTTGTTCTTGTCCTCAAGAGTCAGTGACACTGAGGCATCCTTTGTCTTGTTACTTGCGTCTGAAAGCACACTTACATACACACGCTGTGATTTATCCTCATTTCTGATCTCATTTAAGTCAGGTACTGTCGTCAAAGACGTTAAAGTAGAATTTATTTCTACTCTTGTAGCCATAGTTGTAATTACACATTCAACAGAACTGAAAGAATCCAACAAGGAAAAAGAACCTACAAAAGAAAAAAGAAAGAAAGAAAGAAAGAAAATGCCAGCATTGATGTAGAGTCAGCATGAACATCAAATAACATCAATCTCATTTAAATTCATAAGGCAGCTAAACTGAGATTAAGGTGCCTTTCAGATATGCTGCTTACAGAGTATATCACATAATGGAAGACATCCTGCTCCTCCTCGTCCAAAAACCAGCAAGAAACACCGTCACTCATTGACAGGCCTAACAACCAGAGAACACATCACAGGATCTCCAAGAGCATCTGCACAGCACCGAGTTCCCATTAGTGAAATAAGTTTCAAGGGTTGAGAAACTTGAAAAAATAAATTATTTATTTTGAAGCCTGGCATCTCAATGTTGACATATAAACGTCAACTGCTTTTTACATCTACATATATAAATAAATAATATTAAATATTGAAATAGTATATTTTAATATTAAATATTAAAATGAATCAATATATAATACATTATAACTATCTATTTATAAATAGCTGGTCAGATGGATCGACTATGTACTTTCAAACTAAGGACAACATCCAGATTGATAATGCTCAAAGTGATTAGTTAGCTGTTAGCTATTAGCTAAGGCCTACAATTAAACAATGGAAATAAATGCGTATTTTACAAACCTCCAAAAGCTTTGCTACCACTTACCATAATTCGCATTTTCTGCTGCAACCAATCCATACAATCTGATTGACTTCTCATCGTGAAAACAAGGTCTCGGGCACCAAGATCACATTAAAAACAGGGGAAAGCGATGACTTCAGCAGCACCAACCAGACCTCTCCTGCAAATAAACAAAGAACACTCAGATTCAGGCATGGCACGTACCCAGATCCACACAGGTAATAGCACAGGAGACAAAAATCCTCGGCATTTTAAGGTTAAAAAAATAAAAAGCTGGCTCCAATTTTGAGGTATAAAGCCACCTGATTTAACTGTATAAAGCAAAAGGATGGATGTTGACTTTCCAGGCAATTATTAAAGAATCAACAAGAAATTATCACCTGAAGCCTGAAAGGTGGAACTGAAAGGGGAAGGGTAAATAACTTGGTCTGCCCAGCAGAGCAAATCTGAACAGTTAAAACCACATTCCAACGAGGACTGTTTGTGAATTCAAGAGTTGTCAGTCACTGGTTAAACACAGAGCTCTGCATTACTGTAATCTCAATTACCATCATTTACTTTCTATTGTAAATCTCCTTTCCGTGACAACAGTGTGCAAAATGCTACCGGAGAGGCTGACCTTCAAAGGGCTGATTTTCAATCAAAATATGACTTTTACCATGACAAAGCAGTTTTCCCCACTGTTTCCCAACAAAGGCAGGAGATTAGCTTTGGCTTTAATTATATTCTTGCTGCAGAGATAAGGGAAAACCAGCAGGAATCAGAATTAGAGCAGCAAGAAATAATAAGTTATTAGGAAAAATTCCTAATAACCAGTATATTTCAGCTTTGTAGCAGATGCAGGTGGCCAAGGTTAGATGCACTGTTATTATTTTTTCCTTTAAGAGCTGTCATACCCTTAGTTTTTAGGGAATTCATGCTGTGTTTCGGAGCCGTTTGCTCAGGGGTTCAGTTTTAAGTTGCCACCTTCTTGTCTACGTTTAGAATCATGGAATGGTGAGAGATGTCCCTGCCCAGGGCAGGGGGGTTGGAACTCAACGACCTTTAAGGTCCCATCTAAGCCAAACCATTCCATGATTCTCCCACCAGACCAGGTTGCTCAAAGCTCCATCCAACCTGGTCTTGAAGGGGCAGCCTTGGAAGCCTCTCACCTGATCTATTTTGGTGTGTATTTACCCTGTGAATACACCTAATTGTAGATGCTATGGAATATGGAGTCCCCTAGTGCCCTATGTGTGAATAAATAAATAAATAAATAAGAAAATGCCCAACCCCCCCCCAAAAATACTGCATTCCTGAGTCTGCAGTCTGGGGAAAAAAAATGGTTGTTTCACCTTCCTTTGACTGGCACCAGAAATTGCAGGGATTTATTTTTGTCCCTTCCTCTCGTGGGCAGGCTAATGAACTCCCATCACCTTGCCTGTTCCCTTTCATCTCTCAATCCACTTGAAATTCCATCTCAACTGCTTACACTCCGTGCTTGTCCCCTCCGAGTCCACGACCTCTCCTTTCCAAAACGGTCACTAACCCCATCAGCTTAATCAGAACCAATCTGTCCCTTCCACGATCTCACAGATCTTAATGAAGTCTTCCTCCCTCTCCCATTCCTTCTTCTAAGGAACACCATCAAAATCCGATTAAAACGCTCTCACATTCCAAGGATGCAAAGGGTTTGTGAAGAGCAAGTTACGCTCCAAAAGCACAACAGCGACAACTCGCTGAAAAAAGGGCAATGATAAAAGAAAAGGCCAGGAAGCAAAAAAAATTAAGCTGCAAGAACAGCATCTGGCTGGCAGTATTTGAGAATACGTTTGGTCCTGTCATTCTGTAGCTCTTTTTTCTTGGGAAAAAGAAGAAGGGGGCACAGAGCTTCTTACGTGGAATAAAACTTGATCCTCAACGGAACGCAAGGCAGCGCGTATACAATGCCCAACATAATCCTCGCTACCAGAGGACGGCTCCTTGCTCCTGCCAACATTCCTCAACCACAATTTACCCAATTCTGATGGTATTTGTGCCTTGGTTTTATTACCCTACGCTTCAGCTTTGCAGGATCCCATTCGTTTTCTACATGATGTAGAAAAGTCAGTTTTCGGGTCTTCAATTCTTATTGCTCGGCTACTCTACAAGAGATACGTGGCCCAAAGTGTTCAAAAAATGAATACAGCATTTTGGAGGGGGGAGGGGAGAATATCACCAAATTTTGAAAATTTATAAAGCTCCCAGAACTTCCAAAAGCTGTACATTTGATAAGGAAGAATCACGTGTAACACACACCAGACACTGCGTCTTGGTTTTGACATACACACCTTGGTATAAATAAACGTGCTTTTCTAATAAATCACTAACTACTCATGTTGGCAACGTAGGAAATTTTGGGCAATTTACAAAATTCAACTGTAAACTAAATTGTACAAGAATTTTAGATGCTATTAACATTTAATATTCCTACTGTAACTGTACTATTACAGTTATAAATCCCTCACCGTCAGCTATAATGTCACATTCCCTTCCCCGACCTGCCTCTGCTCAGGGACAGTTGGCCACGTTGTGCTACGGTGGCCACCGAGCTGGCTGTGCTGTCACTCTGTCCTTCCCGTGTCCCCACTCCAATCTGCAAAGCGCCCCCAAGCCCCGCTGTCACCTTTCCTGGGCTCTATTTCGCTCCGTGCTCCCTAAGCTTCGGTGACGCTCCCCTTGGCTCTTCTGGGGTGCATCTCCACGTGCACAAATGAAGCCATCAATGGCACTGAAATAGCTTTGGAAATTCTTCTCCATTTTAACAGTAAGAATGGCAGGTGTAGGCCCAGCTCTTCCTCCACTGCTCTTCTTCCTCAGCTTCCAAACACCTGAAACAGTGATTTGTTCCTGGGCCAGGCTGGGCGTTAGAGATGCACAAGCAAACGCCGCTCCAGGCTTAAACTGAGTCTTAAAATCCTAACGTCCCGAGGTGCTGCTTGGATTTTTAATTGAACCATCTGTCTTCACCAAGGTTATTAACATCGCTCGTTAGGAATCAAAATGGATTATTCACTTCACAGGGCTATTCTTGTAAAAATCATACGGGAAAGGCCCTGCCCAAAACACAGCCTTTCTATTTCACGTTTCCCTGCCCTGCCTTGCCCACCAGCAGCGCACAGAACTATTTATTTACATCACTGGTAATTCCTTTAAGCCTATTAGGACAACAGGAGCAGCAGCCTGCAGATAATTTTTCCACCATGAATCACGTGGTTATTGCCAACTTCCTCACTCGTGAATTAAGAACGCTTGAAGTGACACAAAGCAAAATAATCTATAAACTGCCCCTGAACCTCCCAGCAGACAAACAACTCCATCTGTCTGTTGTAAGGATGGAGAGCATATAAATTCCCCAGAGAAAATCTATTAAAAAAAAAATATAATACAAAAATCAAAAAAAACCCACCAACAAAAAAAATCCACCAAAAATTAAATGAAACAATAAAACTCACCCCAAAATCCCATTTATAAAATTGGAAGTAACTAGAAAACATGGCTCCAACAGCAAACATCCATGTCTGTTTAGGCTAAGAATACTTCAGCAGAAAACTACCAAACAAACACAGGCTTTTCCTTTTTTAGACACAACTTTTAGACACAAGCAGCAAATCCGTTACCAGTATAAAAAAAAAAAAATAACAAAAAATCCTCCCTTAGTGTGTAAATACAGAAAGAGATGTGTATAACTACACCTATCAGCAGCTTCTGAACACCCAGCTTTGCCAATGACTGTAAATCCATTTTTCCCCACAGGTTTTTCCCGGCACAGGAGCTGCTGAGAACAAACGCAATGACCAGAGATGTTGAACAGGCACAAAACACCACAAGATTTAGATCATTCCTCCCACAAAAGGCTTCCCTGGTGTCTTAAATGCTTAAAAAAAAGGGTTTGGGGTTGGTTTTTTCTTCTTTTTTCCTTTCTGTCCTCACTGACCATCTACTGGCATCTGTCTACTGCAGTTTAGGTCCCTTATCCTGAGCAATCCCCCCTCTCTGCTGCTGCCTACACCACTTGGAGAGTTGCTGATAGGATCTGCTCTGCTAATTCTCATTTAATCCCATCACTCACCCCTCACACATGTAAGAAAGGATACCATAACCACGTGTGTGAATGCTGTCGTGAACATACAGCTTATCATCAGCACAGTCAAAATAGCATTGGGGGGGGAGAACCAAACCTTTTTCTGAAACTTTTAGAACTACACAGAACAAGCAACTAATTCAGTAAAAAAAAAGGCTTTTTCTATTCTTGGATTTAAGTCTGATTCATGTTCTTAGTGTTTTAAGCCTGATTCATGTTATTAGTACCATCATTCACTGAAATGGGATCCATCAGTTGTATTTAAGAGGACACGAGGACACACAGGGTCTCCCAAAGAGAAAGATGTTAAAAAGAAAAAAAAAAATAAATCTTGTCATACTGGTTCTAATTTTTAAAAATAGTGCTGGACAAATTTATTCACTAAGTAAGAATAAGCAGTAAAATGCCTTTAAATTACGTTTCCCAGAATCAGTGTGAGAGGATCAGTAGCACCAGGGCCTTGTTCTGCTCCTCAATAATCAAAGCTAACAGGTTGAGAACTAAAAATACAAATTCCAGCTGTCTTGTGACCTGCACAGCCCCGCAGAACCTTAATACTAATATTCCAGAGCACTGCAAAATTTAAAAATATTCTTTCTCCATCCCCCATGCACAAGCCTATTTGAATCCTCTAGGTTTATTTTTGAAACAGGACAAAGTACTGTTCTTTTGGATGTTAACAGTCCAGCCCCATCACAAGGATGAAATACTCCACTCTGACATTTTCTCCCACTGCAGAGAAAGATTAGCGTTTCGTTAAATAAAGTGCCCAGCCTATAAATAGTGGCATTTACAAGCACTTGTAAATCTCTAATTGCCATTGCCAGCACAATTGCATAACTGCCAGCACTTGGTAGAGCTTTGCTGAGATCTAGACGTGCACTGAAGAACACAAATATTTTCAGCTATCCTTTGGATCGTGCTGGCGTCTCAGTACTACAGGGAAAACTTTACCCCTTATATCTTAATACCCAATATTTTAATAATTTAAATATTCTAACCCATGTTACAAGGTAAGACGGTTCACAGGGTAATAAATGACTAAGCACTACAGGGAAGTAGCTTCAGGAATTCAAAACTGGCCCCACACAGGCAATAACCTTTATAGTAAACCAGAAACTCAACGTTAAATACACCAGCGTGTCCCCGCGATGGACAACATAAATCTCAGATGACATTCTTGATGGAGCAGGACAATCAACTGATTAACATGATCATTCAGGAAAACACGCTAATTTATGTCAAAACAGGATTCAACAGCAAAAGGCAACTGTCCAGGATGGAGATGGCAAGGCAGTGTGACAGCAGTGGGGCAGAGGAGAGTCATCCTCCAAATTCCCGCGAATTTATGAGACAGAGACCGGTTTGGAGGGAATGACAGGTGAAAAAAAACCCCAAACATTATGTGCAATTGTCTGCTTCCGCAGCCTGTAGAGAATGACAGGTGATGTTTGTGTGTCACCTATAAAAAGTAACCAAACAGGATCAAACTACAAAAATCACAGTCACCCCCAGCGAGGGGTAACTTCCCCAGCCCTTGTCTGTCCGGCAGCGCATCTGCACTCTGTTCAGAAAGAAAAGGTTCTCTCTAGAAAACAGTTTCAGAATTTCACCCTTTAAAAAGGGCCCAAGTTTGACCCTGGATTATCAACCTGCTCGTTCTGCTGCTCTTGTCCCTCAGGCAGCACTGATGGACATGGTGCCTGCCACCCCTCCTGCCCAAGAAACACTCTTCTCTATAGTGACAAATGAGTTTAAATGAAGAACCTGTGATTCTTCCCAGCAAAGGGAGATCCCTCCAAACATCATCCATGACCACTAGTATCAATCCTCACCCGCTTTCAGGGTTTTCAGCTCTGAAAAGATCTCCACAAATTCCAGCACTGTGAGTTTTGGGGGCAATCACCATCCTTTTCCAGACAATTAAGGGCAACTACTCCGTCAAGATAAACTTTGTCATATCCAGACTCTTGGCTGGTTTTTTTTCCCCCTCCTCTCTTGGTGCATCATTGCCGGTGTCTTCTCCTCAGAGATGCCCACCAAGAGCTGAAAGAGCACGTTAGGCATTTCCTCTGTACAACTACCTCATTACATCTCATTCTTCCATAATTCCATCCTTCACAACCCTCTCATCAACAGCTTCAGAGTAAACTCTTTTCCCTTCCAAGTTTCACGGAGGGTCTAATCTGTTTTGAAAGTCTCCTGAGACCTCGCTAGAGCAAACCCCAACCAAAGGAAAAACGCTTTGAGAAGTTGGTGAACCATCATTTTTTGGTAGCAGATGCTGTGCATCCTCACCCTCCTGAGTGAATCATCTTGTATTTCCAGCTCGCACCCTGCGCGAGGGATTCCACCTGGCTCATTCCTGGGTGGGTATTTTCAGAAAGCCCAACTCTTTCAGCAGTTAAAATAGAGAACAAAAGCAAAAATCTCGATTTCTGCCAACAGAGGATGACATTCATCAGGAGCAATGTGAATTACTGGCTAAGGCTGAAGTCAGGCTAAGAATGTGTTTGTGTCGGTATTCCCAGCAGGCTTCAGAAAGTGCTGGTTTGTTTGCTTATGTCATCAAACCTTGGCTTGTGTGGTCAGCTTTAACTCCTGTTAATATTCTTTTAGCTTTCACCCACAAACAAGGGCTGCGAATGACTTCTCCCCATTATATGCAGTTTAATGTGGAAGACAAAAAAAGACATTCCAGAAATAGTTGGCATTGCATGGCAGATGAAATATTAATGATCAGGTTGGACTAGAAGCCAGAAAAATTGACTATGGAACTGAAAAAGGAAGAAGCAGCCAAATTAAGGTTCTTATAGGAAGGTATTCAGTTGTTTCGGGCAGAACTCTATTCTGTATGCAGTTCCCAAAGGTCAATGGGGTTACAGCCCCGACGCAAAGGAAGGTGGATACTTTCATTTGCAACCTGGCAAATTTATCCTCAAACCGTGTTAGAGTCATTATTAAACTCTCTCCTGGTTCATCTGTAGGAACAACAAAGGTCTTCTTGGTGCAGGAAGCTTAACATCACTTTTAACTGTATTTAAAATTAATTTTGCCTGGAACACATTTTCCTGCACAGGTTCTAGAAGAACAGGGTGAAAGCCCCAGCTGTGTCTTTTTCATACTCTTACGCTGTACATCACGAATACGATGAAATTAATCACTAATTTACTTATATCTCCTTTGAGTGTATGGACCCTGGTTTAGAAGAGGTGAAATTTGGTTCATTCTTATTCCAAAAATACATGAAGTAACTACTGGTGCCTCTGACCTGGAGCAGGCAGAGCTTTGGACCAGTCCTCTCCAGCCCAAGCTCGCAGAGGCCGGGCAGGGCTGCGTTTTCTCTAGAGGCTCCAGCTCCGAGTGGGAATGCTGTGATTTGGCAGGCACAGCATGGCCACGGCTGGAGGAGAGGAAGGAGATGGATGAGCCAGCTGTCTGCAGCACAGATAGAAATACAGACTTGGAAAAGAAAAAAAAACAACCCACCAAAACAAAACCAAACCTTTGGCATTCTTCCATTTGATACTCCCCGACAGAATACCACGCTCAATACCGTGTTTCAACAGTAGAAGGATGTTGGAGACCACCCACACCTGAAAATATTTACTGTAATTGCATGCAGGCACCTCTTGGCAGTGAGGGGAGACAAAGGACAACTGTCTCTGCTCTCAGAGCTGACAGAACACAGCTATTGCCACTGGATTTTCTGTTTCCCTCACTCGGTGCTTTCAGGGGTACCAGCTGCTGGAAACGCTCGATAAGCAGCAGCGGTATCATTGGGAGAGTTTCCTCCCAAAGCGCTGGTGAAAACAACAGGGACACTGGCATTCAAATTATTTACTTCATGGAGCTTGTGAAAAGTTAAAATAACCCCGCAGAAAATCCCTGCAGTGAAACACCTTGTCAGCAAAGCTAATGGGGACCACAATGGTGTGACGCTCCCACGGCTTGAGAGAGACGGCTCCGCTTCTGACCCCAAGGGCCACGTGGGTCAAAGCATCAAATGAAACAAATGTGTGGGCTTTGGGTTATTAAAAAAAAATAAAAATTTAAAGAAAAAAAAACCCACACCAAAATCCACCTACTTGTTACAAAAATAGGCAAGTGTCTTCACAGAACTACTGCTGGCGAGCAAAGGCCATGAAGCCTTCAGAAATAAACCTGACACGTCACCCTCTGCGCCCAGGAAGGAATCGGAGGAAACGGATCATTTCATACAAACCGAGCTTCCCAAGGTCACTACAGGACAGAAATAGCCCGATGTGAGAAGACATTTCCTGCTTGCCTTTATGCGGGGCAGGTGCTTTTGTGGCAGAAGGCACTGTAAGGAAGGACAAAGCCCACAACCCTCTGATCTTCCTCTTCAAATGGCAGCAGGATTCCCACCGCCGGAAAATGCATTTGTGACCTGGCCCAATAAACCACCTTCAGAAAGCACAACCAGCCCTCGTTCTCCTGTGTCTGACTTGGAATCTCCAGTAATTTCCATGTCTTTTATACAACCATCTGCTGAAAAAGGGATTAAAGGTATTACCATAGGGAGAAAAGAATAATTTCATCAGGACTTGAAGAAAATCTGAGGCTACTGGCCTCTGAGCACTACCTTCAGCACAGCAGAGATCACTTCAGCTGGTTAATCATCAGAAGAAAGCCTCAACCCATGAAACTGAGGACAAAAGGAACAAGAATGATGAGGTAGAAGACCAAAAATACAGATTAAAAATTGTATGTGTGTCACAGAATCATAGAATGGTTGGAGTTGGAGGGACCTTAAAGATCATCAAGTTCCAAACCCCCTGCCCTGGGCAGGGTCACCTCCCACTAGACTGTGTGTATCTATATCTAGATATATGGAGTCTTCTCCAAGACATCTGGGCAAAGTTTAACAATCCAGTTTCCATAAGGAAGACACCTTTCCTTTTGTTCTAATCCTTAACATTTGTTCTCACCATCAAGGTTCAAAGCCAGCTGTATTGGGCCACCATAATAATTGTTGGCAGTAGCTGTAAAGAGGAAAAACGTCTCTTGCCTTAGTTTTACAGCTGCACTTGTCTGGAAGGATGGATTCTGAGCTACAGAATCATGAAAAGACTCATTCACAAAAAGCACGTGCCACCTACAGATGAAATACTTGGGAGGAGATGCTGTAATAGATTCTGCTGCTTCTAAGCTTTCACCTAGCTAAAAGGAAACTTGTCATTGCCTATTCTTCTTATAAATGTTTACATTTTGCTTCAGCTCTTCCAGCTATATACCATTCGATGTCTTCAGCTTCTTCTCCACTTCCTTTGTTAAAAATAATACACTAAAAAGCTGCGTGTGCAACAGCTTTGCATCTCACTGCTAATGACACCTTCTCTTCAATGCAGACCAGCCAGTGTTGTCAAGCAGCAATTCCTCTGCTCAGCCCACCATTCTACCTTTCAAATATTTGTGTTAGTCACAGCAGAAGTATGCAGTCTAGCTCGGTCAACAAGAAGCTATACTCAAGCCCAAAATACCTGTCCCAAACACTTGTCTAGCAATGAACTGCAGCGGAATGGGAGACACACAGTCTGAACTGGGGGTTGGACCCCATGATTCCCAGGAACAGATTATTCCATCCCGTGAGCAAATGAATGATTTCTAAGCCTGAATGAGAAAAAAGACTCATTTCTAAGAATGAGTCTTTTCATGTTAAAGATCTTGCCCCAAAGCTGCACCATGGCAGTACCTATCTGAAGTGGACAATACGTTATCTCCCTGTTAGCGTTGGAAAAGACAAACGTTATGACAACAGACTGACAGATTCACATTAATAAAACACCACAACTGGATCTCACTTCCCCCTGTTCACACACCAGGAGGGCAGAGGGTCCCAGGGAGCAGCTTCCAGCCAGCAGGGACTTGGAGGGAAATTTTCCAGTGCCCTCAGCCTGACCGTGCTGAAAATCCAGCTTCAGCACTGGTTCTGGTGGGCCAACACCATGGAAAACACTGGTCTCGGCCGCTTTACCCTGCATTAAGTATGGTGTGGGGTAGGGTTATCTGATAAAAATCCTCCTTTGCCCAAGCTGTTGCTCCTACAGCAGTAATTCAATTGCTTTACATAAAGGATGACCCAATTTTGAACAAGCCAATTATTAACAATCTTCAACTGGCTTCATTCTACCCTAGTTATGCCTTTCGGTAAGTATAGAGATGGAGCTGTGAAAACTCATTCAAATGGACAGGACTATGAGATTCACAATTTCCACTCATATCCCATAAATACTGAACAAATTACCAGACTAGAGAGAGATGGGTTGATCTGAGTTCAATAAAATATTGTTATAAAAGCAAAACACTTGGTGGCACTTATCATTCTGTGAGCCAAAATCCCTTATGTCATCCTCTGCTCTACCCAAACAACCCCATACTTTGAAATTAATCTTTTTTGCCTCTCCAGGTTGTTTGCAAATTCTCAGACAGCTCTTTGATCTTTTCCCGGCGTACTCAAACACCGTAGGAACACGTTCCTGCAGCAGGGTGCTTCCTCCTGCCAGGCAGCAATAATCTGCCCCAAGCTGCACACCCATCAGAAAAAGCAGCTCTGTCAAAGAATGTTGGATGTGCCAGAGGAGCTACTGCTGCTACCTTGATGATAAAGCTCCCGTTTCTCCTTCAGCACTCACATCTAGGCTTTTCACACGTGCAGGAAACGGTCTCAGGTCTTTCTCCCCACCCCCCAACAAAGCAATTACTCATTTCAGAAACACTGGCTGGTTTTGCTAATTTGCCTGTCCGTTTCTTTTGTGACCTGCTAGCAGGTTACTGCTATCAGCAACCCACAAAAGGCCTTCCTCTATCCTGCACAAGGTGGTAGGCGCCCAGCAGAGCGTCAGCGAGTTCTGGGGGACTCTGAGGAATCAAAGCAGCGATACTACATTTCTTCCCATTTCTGAAAGAAACCAAGAGTTCTGACAGCAAAAAGCCTGCACACGCACCTTTAGCCATCGTTTACTGCCCTCATCTTCAGAAAACACAACGTTACTCAGGAAAATCAAGGCTTGTAATGAACTATTGCTCAACACTGCCTAGTAGCTTAGCGACTACAAAACAATCCTCTCCGTCTCCCTATGTGCTTGAGAAAGCATAGAAAGGGGGGAAAAAATGCCTGTTAATTGAAAGACAACAATTCAGGCACTTAAAATGTTAACATTTTTATTGAGGGTGGTGGGGAAAAAAAAAAATAGAAGTGTGAAAAAAAAAATCTCAGCACTGAAATCCCAGTTGTGGGAACACCAAGAACCTGGAAGCGCCTGGCTGTGACCAAACCCTGGAGCAGAAGAGAGCCCTGCACCCAGCACCCCACGCTGGCAGGGGCACAGAGGGCAGGCCAAGGAAAGCCAAAGTGGCTACTTAAGTGACATTCACCAGCTTTAGCCCAGAAGGGCATTTTTAATCACAAGTGAAGAGTGGGTTTTGGTTTTGTTTTTTTTAAGCTTTCTGATAAGTGTTAAGCCAGAAGTCACAGACCTGCTCTAACACATTAAAATGATGATAAAAGAGTAACATAAAAACACTTGAGGATAAAAAAAAAACCCCAAACCCAAATACAGATGCTGTCAAAGAATATATGGTACAGCATAGACATTCCAAGGCAGGATAATAACAAAAAGCTGACACAGGCATATTTTGGAGCTCAGAAAAATTAGGAGGGGTTAGAGATGACAGATGTGTTCTCAGCAGTTCACCCAGACATGAGAAGCGAGGCATGAGCACTCGCCTGCCTGGGAGCATCCAGACTGAGAAGCTGGACCACCCGAATCACCCCCGCCAAACCACACTCACACCAGCAGCATCACTGCCTGAGCCCAATTTCTTGGGACATAGCTAAAGAAAGGATTTTAATAGCACGTTAGTAACCTGGGAACGATCTCCCAGCAAGCTGAGAAACATCATCTTCCCAAAGTTATTACAAAGAAGGTTCCTTTGACTGCAATCTGATGCAAAACAAAACCAGAATACGCTGAGTTCTCCCACCTCCACCGTCCCTTCCTGCCCCCAGAAAGCCACAGAGCAAAGCATGACTAACTGATCCCGGGTTCAGCTTCACTGATAATACTCCTAGATTGCCTCTGGAAGGCATGAGATACCTTCACCAACTTCAAGGGGCACAGTAAGTCCTGCAGCTCCTAGGGAATCTGCTGAGCTGACTCCCCTGCTGGCCTTTTTGTTGCAGGTCTGAAAGTTCAAACAGCGACACGAGGCCGACACAAAAACAACAGGTAACTGACACTGGGTCCAGAATTTCTGCAAGAGGAATTCCTTCTGAATCAAGCCACGCTAATCCAAGGAGCTGCATGTTAAACCCAAATGTATTTTAAGCTTTCTTGAGCCAGCGGCAAACTCGGCAAGTGAAATCAAGGATCTACTCATCCCCAGCATCTTCCATGAGACAGCAGACAGTGGAGGATGCTTCAGAAGTGACATGGGCACAAGATATCATTTCATTTCAGTTTTCAGTAATTTATAGTTTAGAGACTTGATGAGCCAACAGGAAACCAGGTGCCTCCTCAGTGAAGAGGACAAGGTGATTTTTTTAATTTTCCCCTTTGTTTCACCACATGGGATCCAACCAATGTCCTATGGACAAAAGACACATCTGAACTACTGGACACAAACTCAGCCCAGGAATCACACTGATCAACCTGAGTTCTCCTCCCTGGAGAAGTCTTCAGGTTCAAAAGCCAACGTGACTGAATGACAAACAGACTTACAGGACAGGAGAAGAGGTCTACCTGACCCAAACTGCCCGATGATGTGTGTGGCCTGTTTGTTTTGCAGCAAAATGATAAATGCTTCAGATTTTGCTGCCTAATAAAAGCCAGTCCAAGTTATTACAAACACTGTCTCGCACACTGGTTGAAAGCCAATATTGGTTAAATAGTTATAAACAGCGTTCTGTTAATTATGTAGTTTAAAAAAATACACTCACGCCTCAACAAGTGTTTCACTCCAGCCTTCTCTACACCACACTCTCCACGTACCTGAGAGCAGAGTGACTGAACCTGGCCAACAGTCCATTCTCTGGTTATTCTATGCAGACAAGTTCAGGTATTGACTCTCTCCAATCCATCAGCAGTTACTAGCCCTGGTCTACACACGTCAAACAGCTCCACAACCAAACCCCATCAAGCTGGCAGTGATCACCACGCTCAAATCAATGCCAGGGACTCAGACTGACACCCCCCTCGGCAGAAGCAGCTGAGCAGGAAGCTGTCAGATGGCCAAGCATCCAAACAGCATCCTTGGCCTTCCAATATGTGCTGTTAGAAGTTTTAAAGCTCTCCAGATGCTAACCTGCCATCTGCTTCATTACCTCCTTCTCCACACTCCTGAAGACGTTCCCAAACTGCTGGGTTTAGGTGCTCCTCCCACATTCACAGGCTGCTTTCCACATTCCCATCAGCAACTGAGTCCTGGTGGAACCAGTGTAATTAACAGGATGCTGAGATGCAGATCTCCAGAATGGAGTTGCCTCACAGCACTTGGAGGAGCCAACATAAGCAGAAAATGGAGCAGGCCACAGTTTATAAGGGTAAAACCCCTCAAATCGAGCTGAGACAAGAGTTTTAGGCACAATTTGAGAAAACAATATACTAACCTGAACCTTAGAAAGTCAAGCTCATGGAAAAACCATCTCAGTCAACACTATGTCTACAGTACAAAAAGACCCTAGAGTCAAAATGACTGCTTTTAACATTGTATGCAACAGTCCACTATCAACAAACACGACACCCTGCATGATCAGTACTTGACACATCACATAGGCTGTAATGCATCACAAATAATCTGTAGGGGTAATATACATGCTGGTTAGGAAACAACTCTTAATATGCATTCTCCTGTTCAAGATCAAACATGAGATAAAAGGCTTAGCATTGTTTGTAAGAGGTGTCAGTAACGGGGCCTAAGTTATCCATCTGCTTCACTACACACTCTCCTTTCACTTTTGCACGCACATAAGGGATGAATTCAATCATCAAACCTGCAGGCCCTTTGAGCCCAATACAGAGTGCCTTCAGGAGAGGAAAATATGTATTTCGTCTTAAACGAGGCTTCAACCTCTCCATCGTGGTATCATCTCCATAGAGTTCATCTTCAGGCATAACATCCTCCAATCAGGACTGCACCAAGGTGAGAGTGACGCTGTTTAAGCAAGCGCTTCACATAAAGAGCTCGATTCAAACCGAGACCTGCAGACACGTTTCTGGCACGTGAGTACGACAGAGAGCAGAAGGAAGCTTCTCCCTGTCCAAAACTAACCCCCTGCGCCCCGAGTGCAGAGCAGAGGCTCCGATGGAATCTGCAAGCGCTGCAGGAGCAAAAGGAAGCACAATTCCAGTATGTTTAACGACCGAATTAGCATAATGCTCACCCCGCAGAAACCAGTTTCCCTGACCTTCTTGAAATGCTGATCTGTAACCATCGATGAGTCTCTCCTGTGTGTGCTGTGATTCAACTGTACTAAGGAAGAAGTCAAGAAAACATCCGTTGCCCTGTGAAGTTCAGCGAGGGCAGGTCAGAAGCAGAAATCTCTCCTGCAGCCTCACACCACTATGTAGCAATAGGGAGCATCCTTCCTGCTAGGTAAAATTGTACTTAGGAGAGTAACAAAACATGTGAAGTTGTGCTAGGAACTCTACAGTAATCAAATCAATTCATTTCATCTCTCCTTTGCAAGCAGTAACCACAGAGAGCTGCAGTGATTTATTTTAAAATATATCTATATTCATTTTGTGACGAACGTAAACTGAACATTATGATGACTGATAAGAATTGCAAAATACGTGAATTCAAACATGCTTTGGAAATGCTTCATATTATTTGCATAAACATGACATTGATTTTCTTGGACACAACTGTTATTGGAGGCTTGAACATGCAAAAGAAAAGCCCTGTATCATTTGTACAAGCACACTGCAAGAATAGGGTGATATTTAGGTAAGTCTGCAGCCATCACGTTGCTTTAAATACTCCAAGGGCAGGTTATACTAATATTTGACATTTAATAGTGGCAGTACAGTAACAGTACTGTCTGACAACAAATGCTAAGAATGACATTTCTTGTAAGGCCTCTAAATAAAGGAACGAGCCAGCCAAGATGCACATCTTTAGCATAAATGCCTGTTTTAGAAAGGCATCTGTGCCCATTTTGTTCAATGAAGAATTCCAAGTGTTCTCATGAAATATCAAACACAATTATGGTGGCCAGAAATTCCAACCCTCTCTAGAATGTACCATGGCTTCGCTGGGCTGAATACTTTTGTTATGGACGAGGCGGCTTCGTCCATCTAAAGCCTTGTATGGCTGAACATAGTTGCAGCAGATAAACATCCCTCTTAAATTTTGGCACAACTCACTCCCTCCCAAGAGTTACTGATACTATGGCTGAATTGAAAGAGCAGCCAGACTTAACCCAAGCTGAAGTCTGAGCTCATTAGAAGAGTAGAAAAAAGACAAATTTCATTTCCATCCCTGTCTATGTCTTTCAAATTCTCACCAACACTGAAAAATAAAGGCCATCCTAGTCCTAACAACAGTAGGAATAACAAGCTTTAGAATTTCACATTTATTAATAACTCTCGTTGAAAGGCACAGAAAGCATGCAATTAATCAATACTAAGACCAGAAAAAAACAGTCACTATGAAAATATAAACAGAAGAGGCTGAGTGTATGGCAACAACACTGTTTGCACCAAGAAAAGCACACACACATACTCATTTTTCCATGCTTTCCACTAAAATACTGCCAGCTTTTTACCCTTAGAAACTATGAAGAGTGAAATTGTTTTTAACTATAAAACAAAGAAAATAAGGCATTAGCATCTTCTCCAGCTCTCCTCCAATGTGCCAAACCTGCGTATTTCAGATTTAAACAACAAAACGCAGCCAACTTCTTTCTCTTCTATTTTTGCCATCCATTTAATTTACAGCCAAAGTCGGGGTTGTCTATTCCCAGTCTGGCCCATCTCAGCGAGCACACAGATTTCCCAGCCGCACCAGAGCCCCGCAGACCTCGCTGCCCAACTGTAACTGGGTCAAGCCTGTAGCCGGAGTTAATAGCCCACTCGGCTCTTGGCAATTCTCTCCCCAGCCCCCAACCAAATCACAGGGGTATTTTGACCTAGAAAAAAAAAAAAAACAAACAAAAAACCAACCAAACACTTAGATTTCCTACCACCCCACATTAAAGCTTACGCTAATTCTGTACAATAAGACACGTGAAAATTGCACCAAAGCTAAAGCCCTTCACACGCTGCATATATACACTCTTTAAAGAAACTGCTGGAACACACGTAGATGCTTTTCCCCCCTCAAAGTGAAAATTGCGTGGATAATTCAATTGCTGAAGGATTGGTTATCTTTTCCTACTTGTTACAGCAGGCTAATGACCACCCTGACTCATAATTACAACAACAGTAAGAAGCTTTCAGCTCTCACACTGATGCAAGTCCAGCCCTTATCTTCTTTCAGGCACGAAACAGCTTTGTTAGAGCCCAAAACTGGAAGTTTGGGCACTTAATTCTGATAAGAACGTCTAATGACCAGTTCTGTAAGTGGCTTTAAAGAAGCCCCCTTAAAGATTTACCCCCCGCCCCCACCAATGTTTAAATGCAGGTTTGTAGGACATGACTCAAATCAAAAACAATCCATGATTGGGATAATAATCCTCTCTAGGCCTAAACTGCTGGAATTGCATCACTGCAATCGTACGAGCCTCAGAAAAAAATGCGTTTCCTCTCCTCAAGCACATTTTGTAGAGAGGGAGGGTATAAAAGGCAAATTCAGCTCCCCTTGTTCACAATGTAATTGTAAGGTATTCAGAACTGTGAAAGTATCTATTAAGACCTAGAAAAAAAAAAAAATGCCTTGAAAAATAACCTTGGGAAGCTGTTTGAAGGTTTTCTTGCCTGCATCACATATTTCCAGAACAAACCAAAGACAGCGGGATGCAAGAAAATAAGCCACCTTGATTTGAGAAAAGAATCTAAAGATTAAGCTGTTTACAGAAATAGACTTCTTTTAAGAGTCTAGATTATTTAAACCTATGTTTGAGGAAAGTCCTTACCCAGCAGACCTAGATATCCCTTTCTGATCAAATGTTCAGGTCATATGAGCATATATTGATATCCAGTCATGAGAAAAAAAAAGAGGAAAAAAACCAGTAGGGAAGCATTACTAATTCTTTTAGCCAATAGCTGCAAAAATATAGAACAGCCATCATACTAAATTTGGTATGTTTAGCTAAAATTCAATAGCCAGATTTTCCTATGAATTTGTTTTTTCTGCCACTTAACAGAACCTAAGATACAGAAAGTCCATTGTGCTTTACCCACAGAAGCCTTTCCAAGTAAGTGACTTGCTCAGATTTTGATTCGTTATTTTTTTTTTTCTTTTAATAAAATGTATTATTAGACTCGAAGGGAAACTTCAAGTTTTCAAGTGTCTCTTCCAAGAGAAGACTCTTTCCCTTCAGAAGGGAAAAAAAAGCTTGAGAATTCAGAAGAAAAGTTCATGTATGTCCTTCAAAGTTACTGAAAGTCAATCATGAAAAAAAAAGGAAAAAAGACAGAGACAACTTCTTTCCCCTCTTTCAATCCAGCAAGTAGAATATCTACCTCCTCAGAGTCGGGTCCGTACAGTCACATCCCACTGGAAGCACACACATGGGCAGCCCACCAGCAAATTCCTGTATATCTTTAGGAAAAGAAATCTGTACACTCAGCTGCACAGGGGTTTAGCTGCATCTAGAGTTTTATCTCACGTGGAGTCTTCCAGGTAAACGGTTGAATCCTCCGGGCCTGCGGTCCTTCAGAAGGTTGCGATTAGGATTCAAGACCAGTTTGCTGTGGAGGGAATTCCACAGCTCTCCTGACACTATTATTCCTGTCCCTTTGGCTGCAGACCCAAGACAACCCACGTGGTGCTTTGCACTGCAAAGGCTACTACCGCAATGGGGGACTCTTCATTTAAACCGAGTTCTGAGGCAAAAGCAAAACAAAAGAAGTTGTGTGGCTTTTCCCACATGATGACTATGGGCAATTCCTACCTACAAAACAAAACAAAAACCAACCCCACCATAAAATATTGCAACATTCACCGGTTCTAGTCACCCTTGTGCAGCAGACACAAAGAAGTGATGCAGATTGTGCTCACAGCATCACTGGGAGGTTCGTGCCCAGGCTTGCAGGATTAAGGAGTTCACTTCAGTCTCGTTATTACAAACAGCCCACTGGGTACAGCCTGATCTCCTATTCCACAAACATCTCTTTTAAAGTACTGAACAGACGTAGCACTTTCCTCCCAAAAGCTGCGTTAAAAAATAAATAACAAGATAAATTAGCAGAAAAGCTAAGACATGGAATACCTCCCCACAACCAACAGCATCATGCAAGTTTTCCAGGCTATGGAAACGAAAGGAAGACTTCCAACTAGCATTATTCATATCCTCACGCAGGAAAGCAGCCCGTAAAAAGAAATGGCTTGAAAATAAGAAAAGAACAGTGACATTACGTGTAACTGGATGCAGGATGCTTTAAAACTCACACTTCCATGTGCACACACACACCCTTTTACTGGTCCCATTTTTAAACAACTACACAGCACACAACTCAGCGTGACAAACTCCTTACTCATGTGCCAAAGGAAACCTCCCCTGGCAAGCGAGCAGCGCCAAGTTATCCATTTCTGTAGAATATAAACTTGAAGAAACAAACTTAGAGAAAAATCTTGATATGTGAGACTCCTCAGTAAGAAACCAGTACAATTTTTAAACACATGAGCAGGCGAAGGTACGAGAGAGGCAGCTTTCTGCAGCCACAACCGTGCCGTGTCCCTAATCCTCTCAACTGTGATTCCAAGTCCTGTGTCCCCGATCTGCACAGCTGAAATTTTGAAGACTCCAAGAAGTTTTCTTACCCATATTTAAAAACTCAAGGACAAGAGGGGGGGAAAAAAAAAAGAAAAAAAAAAAAAAAAAAACCCAACAGAAGTTCTACCAACTTGATTCTAATGATACTTACAAAAACTAACAGAAAAAAAAAAAAACCACCAGAAGTTCTACCAACTTGATTCTAATGATACTTAGAAAAACTAGCAGAACAGAGAAAGCTCCATGACCAAAGATCAAACAAAGACTAATCCCAAGGAAAGGACTAGGCAACAAATGCAGCAACACCTTCTTCACCACAAAGGGCAAGCTCATTTTTCACTTTACAGCAGCCAGGCACGTGTGAAAAAGAAGGGAGGTGACAGGACTGGTTTCAAAATTATCTAGTAGCCACAGAAGGAGAAGCACTGAATGGAGCAGAGTCCAGGACAACACCCAAGCAAAATCACAGAGCTGTGCAAGGAATCCCAGGAGGTGCAATACTCCAGCTCTCCATCCACCTTCCACCCAGGACCTGCTGGTCAGGACTTACTTCTTTCACCTGCAGTCAAAATTTTGCATTTAGCCCATAGACCAGTAGGGGCTGGCAAACTTTCAAACACAGTCCTTAAAGGCTGAAATCCTTCCTTTCAATAAAATCCATTTCCAAGTTGTAAATTATTTCTATTTTTCCTCTGGGAGAAACCAGGCACCCAGGAAGCACATTACTGCTGTCAGAGGAGCCTGCAGACACACAAGAGGCTCAATTAGTACCCAAGGTGATGGTGCTACACACATGGGTGGAAACAGTATTGAAAAAAACCAAACAACACTATCAGCACTAGACTTAGCTTTCAGTATGGCAATGATCAGAGATAAGAAACTGTTTAATCATCAGACACTAAATTTTTCCTAATAGGTTGGTATCTCCTCCATTCAGAGCCCAGGTCAGGAGAAATGTAGATGGGTACTCTGCCCTTTCTCCTCCAGAACTGCAGCGTGAGCACAAACACTGGGTTGGTGACATTCACGTCGTTTACTGCCGTTTATAAAATGAGATAAAGTGACAAACGCTGAGTGTTTGAATTAGAAAACAGCCTGAGATTTTGACTTCTCTTGGGGACCTTCCATGCTGTGACACTGCAGAGTCACTTTGTTCTATGTCTTATCTACGTTGGGGAAAAAAAAAACCCAAACTTTCAGCTTAGAACTAGTTCAGAGCAACTTCTGAAAGAGACCAGACTGAAGTTAACAAGCATATTTTCAAACTACACACCTATCAAAAGCAAATTACAGGCTACATCTATCGAAATAGGATTCCTACCTCTTATAATTATTCTAAAGTAGAAAGGCTTTATAGATTTACTTTCTAACAAACATCCTTGACCGATTTTACAGAACAAGGCATAGCACACAGTCAAGAAAATCGTACCTAAAAAATAAAGAGGTTATGAATTCTTGAAAAAGTCTTTTTTTTTAAAGAGTCTTTACCTGGATTAAACTCCCTGGCATTTTTATTACAGTTTCTGCCACACAACGCCTGTTCCCCTACCACACCCTAAAAACGTCACAGGAAAACAAAGAGAAATAATATTCTCATGTGGTTGCTAAAATGATGCGAAGCCTTCTAGGTTCTGGAAGGGAGACAAGAAAACACCAACAACCTTCAATTCTGCCAAAAAAAAAAAAAATAAAGTACCTCTGAAGCAGCCAAACAACTTCACAGTTACCCTGGAAACATAGTTTACCTCCCCAGCCTACCATGAAAATTGCCTGTAATTACCACAATGGAATAAAGCATCAGTTTTGACAAAATATCAATTGCTATATGCTGCAATTGCTTTGCTGCAGCACCAGGACTTTATAATAAACGAGCAATACTTTACCTAGAATAGAATTATACTACTGAACTCCAAAGAATCAAAGCTGTAGGCATAATAAAAGGTTACAGTATCTCATAATGGTATAGAGGATCTCCGCCATCTGCCAAGTGTGATTTCCCTTAATCCCATTCCTCACACACAAATCAAAATCACAGGGATTACGCCACAGAAATAGAAGTCAAGCCAATACCTGAATCCGCAAGATTAATCTCCTACCTTCAGCCAGGAGAAACGCAAGAACAGGAACAATGCTGCAAACAGACTCACAAAGGCAACGCTTTTTACACGACTCGACACAATACCACACAGGAAATTAAGTGATTTCACAGATTAGCTTCGCCCTTTCAGAATCCCAATTTTGCTCCTTCCCAAATCCGAGCGCAGAACTCCCACGAAAATTCAGAGAATTGGGAACTGGAACCTCCGTGTGATCTTTCAGATGGGCTATTTCTACCCTTAAGCAGATCTCCACACCCCTCCATCCCACAGATAAATCACTTCAGCTTTGGAGTCAGGAAGAAAAACGGACAAGTGAGTTGCGTAACAGAGAAGAGCAACCCAAATCCCTCCACCTAAACCTCCGGCACGCTTCTGAAATCCAAACGTACACACGCACGGGCTGATACGCCAACAAGCGAAGGTATGTGCAGCCGCAATTAAAAAGAACATGCCTGATGACCTTAAACTGGCACTTAAAACTAACTCTAGAGAGCAGGGAGGCTTCCTAAAATCCAAGGCAGAAGAGAATCACATACCGCACTTCTGAAATGCCCGGGGTGCCTTCTGCAGACCTCTGTTAAACCAAGGAGTAGTCNACGCAGTGAAAAGCACGCAGCCAGGCCGGCCAAACGCCACCCTCACAGACCCCCACCGACCCCAAAGACCCCTGTGTGTCCCGTGTCCCCCCCGCCCGGTACCGGGGACCCGGGAGCAGAACGGGCAATGCCGCCCCGGCTCCCCCGGCTTCCTTCCCCCAGGCCGGCTCTGAGGGCAACGCCGGCCCGGGGGAAGGA
>VXBJ01002763.1:1120626-1275270 GCA_013400055.1 Nycticryphes semicollaris | reverse complement strand
TATATATATATATATGTATCAGATAAAAATGAGAATCCATAATTTTATCTAGAACCTGAAACAGATTTTATGCACGTTCTCATGACTGCCACAGTATATAGGGAAAATCAGACCTATCCTTCCTTAGGTAGTCTTCTCAAGCTCTGCTTTTCTGTGGGAAAATACTACAGAGAACAAGAAAATGCAAAGCCCAACTTATAGAAAATCCCAAACCTAGTCTTAGATTCCAGGTTTGCAAAAGCCATTACAAAATTCAGTTAAAGACATTAATCCTAAAATTTAAGGACTGAATTTTTGCTCATTTACCCTAGGCCACACAAAAAATAAATTCAGTATTGCACCACAAACCTCTGATAAAAATATTATTACTTTGCTAGAAACTCAAAAACTGAAATTAAAAAAAATCATTTTTGGATATAAAAATTTTGGAGTAAAACCAGAATCTTTCCTACGGCCTATACATGAACCAATGAAAGATCATCCTACCGAGTTAAGTAGAGCTATAAGAAAACACATGAAAAAATAGTGTAAGAATAAATGGAAGTAAATCAACCTCACTGACATTTAACATTTACACAAATGTCAGATTCCCCACTTCTTGGTTAAACATTCAGCTGGGATCTCAATCAATGTTTGGAGTGTGCATGACCAATTTTGAAAACAAAGAGAAAGCACAGCACAACAATTCGAAATCTGTAAGTGTCTTTAAAAAGATGAACAGTCAAAAAATGAGACTGTGAAGACTGGGAATTAGGGCTCTGTTCTAGAATTATTAATGACCTATATGTGGCTACACTCCATGCCTGAACTTCCAATTCCTGTATGATGTTTGCTGTAACAAAACTGAACATGACCTAAACCCTCATGATTCATAACTATATACTAGAAGAAAAGGCATCAGCCGGGCGTCAGAAATTAATCAATATACTGAACTATTAGAATCAAAATAATTCCCTAGAGTTGCTTAAAGGTCTAGGGAAAAACCCCCACATTTACAGCCTAACACATTGAATATGAGCTCCAAGAGCAGCTTTTCTGAAGATACGGAGGAAAAAAATATTTTGCAACTTAAAATTTATTGGTTTATTCTTTTTACCACATGTAGCAGCAATTTGGATTATATAGTGTGCAATTTGCAAACAATCATCCATAATGACATTCATTGCCCCAGGATTCAATGCCCTTTGGGAAACCTCTCTAATTTCTCTGACAGGATCTACTTTTTTTTACCAAACCTCCTCCATTTCACTGATAAGGTCCACATTTTCTTATCCAGAAAGATATGCAGGATAGTCTGAACCCTGATTATACTACTCTAGCAGTTCTCAAGAAATATTATGTATGATAAAACAGCATTTCTAATCAAAGTTGTACAAAGTTCTTCCTGAACTTTTCTCAGTAAGTTACAGAGAAATCATCCTAACTGCTTCTACTAATACAATCCCTCATACATTTAGTCACATGCTGAAGTCATACTCACCCAGTGCCCTATGCTTCAAATCAGCGTGGCTTTGTTAAGGTAGTGGGTGTGAAAGGGTTGATTTTTCAGGTTATGCGCCCTCCTACAAACACTTCAGTCATTGTTACTGATGACATGGAAGCAGAAGCAGCACATGCAACCGCTGAAAGGCAACAACCTCTGCTTTGAATTCTTTCTACTGTTTTCTTCCGAACTTCAAACTGAAATGCATCATTCACTATTGTTCCACTACATGACTAAAATTAATCTCTGAAATGTTAATTCTAGTTCAGCCATTTTGACAGACTTGGGAAATTGAGATGCATCACAGATGTGTATATGACTGAGACCTCTATGATCTTACCTTCTTCTGAAGAACATTAACTTTGCGCTCCTTCACCTCTAACATATCCTTGAGGTCATGGATCTCTCCTGCTTGAGTCCCTTTCTCCTCTGCCATCTCCTGAATCTGCTTTGTCTTCTTATTCAGCATAGTCTCCTTCTCTTCCAGACGTAATCGTAACGCATCCACCTAGATTCAGACACGCAGAAACAGGATTTGTTTAGAACTGAAGGAGAGAAATTTTAGAAAAGTTAAACTATGCTTCCACGAGACAGTGAGTGCTGTAAAATTGCAAACAGATTCAGAAAACTAACATCCTTTAAGATTTCAACATGTGTAAGATCATGATAAAACAGCTATCACAAGTGGTAAGAGACTAACTAGTGAAAATACTCAAATCTTTTATTCCCAAATTATGAGACTGAAGTACCTTCTTGGAAAACCTAAAATCATACTTCTAACATAACTCAGCCTTGTATGATACAATCTGGATTTTTTATCAAAGTAGAAGTCAACACAGCATGTTGTTGAGAAGTTCTTTTATGTGTAGGAAAACTAGCACCTTTATTTAAAACATTACTAATGTTCAGCAATTTAGCCATTGACTCAGTACCTAACAGTCACTTTGTATTTTAGGTTTTAATCAGAGTATTAGCTCAGACTGGAGGTAAAGAAAGCAGAGGTCTTTGTGGTCACTGCAGACCAAAACATGGAGAGTTACCTTAGGATAGCTAAGAATATTTTGGCTTAAATAGCAACACAATAGTTTAAATGTAATGTGCGTTTTCAGCAGGATGCAGTTTTATATTAAAGTGGAACAAATGACACAGTGCAGGGTGCTGTGGGTAAAATTTGGCCACGTAAATGTATTTAGAGCTCCCGTAGCCTCAGTAAACACACTCTGGGAATTCTATGGTATCCTCAAACTAGAAAACTGCATGTTGAGAAGCTTCTGCTTTTTCTTCTCCATTTCTCTTACACAAATGTAAGACAGAGCTCACAAGACAAAAGAAACGGGAGAGGTAATCAGAGCTATCTGAATATAAATTTGATGAGGAGAAAGAGGTCACTACAGAGCACAGACTAATCTCAAAGACCATTGTGGAATACGAAATCCAACACCACCAACCTGCCCAAGATACCAAAGAAACCCACTGACCCCTATCCACTCAGCATTCAGCCAGAGCTCAAATCTGCCAGCTTGGCTGCTAATCTTATTTGACAGTATCAGATTTGGTTCCTGTTAGCTGAATCCATTACAGGACATCAGTCACACAGAATAAACAGGGTGATCAATGAATTTCTTGGCCCTTTTGCACAGCATAGGCTAGCAGAGACATGAAACGATGACTTGGACAACTCCAGCTAGGGAAAGAATTTAGGTAGTCACTATGCTTAGGTAGTCACTTTGAGCAACATTTAGTTTTAATGTGCTATTTTAATTCCCCCCTATTTTGATTTGCTAATGGAAAAGTTGCCTCTAAGGCTATACATTTACAGTATGTTATGCCCACAAAATCCTTTGCTGTTTTGTCTGGTTCCTTTTACACAGAGCAGTAAGAATTTGCCAGTGGGGAAAAGAACTGCCCTGCTCTCCCCATCAGCACTGGAATCCTGCTGCCACCTCTGTGTCTGGAGCCTTCTCACTTACACATACGTTATTAAAATCACATTCCTGACCTCTCACCCAGCAAGTGGGGCATGGAGTATATTCTGGAGTGATATTAGAGTACCAGGTACTCCCCAAATATGATTTATAGAATTGCTATAAAGTGTTTGTAATGAGAAGTTTAGCAGGTGGATCAAGGTTTTGTCTTCTTTTTTAAAAACACAGAGATTTATAGATCGATTAGGTATGTTCGTCTCTGGATGTCTCTAATATTAAAGCTAAGACTCACTTTCATTCATTCTTGAAGGGAAACTGACAATCTGCCTCACAAGCAAATCCACAGACTCTCAACAGTTGCGTTACAAAATATTTGAGACAGTCCAGATGCCTACAGCACAGTATTAAGCAAAAAGAGAACATCTGCAAACAGAAATTTATCCACAGAATGCTTTCCATTTTCTGATTGATTATTCTCTTTGAACTCTATATTAGCTTATGGTTTGGGGTAAATTGCATTCCTGGTTTTATTTGTGTGAGGTCCCTGCCTAGGAAACCACAGAAAACACTTTCAAGAATATTTTCAAAGGCTGGCAGGACACACAATCGTCACCTTAGCACTATTCCTGGCAGAACACTGCACTTGTTTATTCATGTCAGCTCAGTTTATGTATGGCATCCTCCCACAGTGACAAGAATTGAGGTCTGCAGGAGTCAGGTGATGCCAACTTCAACAAAGTCAGCTTAAGATTTTCTCTGCAGATGGAAACAACTGGGCGACCAGCTACAGAGGTTCTGACGCCCCTTCTCCTGACTTCTGTGTCTTGGATGGTGTTGTCTTAACCCTGGGTTAACCTAACTGCTTTCACAGCAATAGACTGCCATGTCTTTAATTATGCATAGCAAGTAAAATCTTACAGTACAATTTAGGCAACTGCTAGTCCTTCATACAACAATGGGCTTCCTAACTTGACCTGCATGTACTGTCCAATTTCCTGAGAAACTTTAGCAAAATAAGCACATTTATTGCCACCTTCAACACAATAGCCTTCCTACGTGCAGGTACAACAGGCACTTCTTTTCATCTGGGTACCATACCTAAGGCTTAAATTTCTTCAGTGTAAGAACTGGAAAGCTGTGCCATTGACCTGTCTTCACAGAATTTTTCAGTAGCAGTAAATGCTACTCTGTGGCTCTGTTCCTACTATGTATAACCATTCAGTAAGCATGTAGAATTCCGAATTTCAAAGGAAAAACAGAACATTAGTAGCTCAAATGATTACTAGAATAAACACAATAAATGACATAATATTTAAATTTATTCTTAAGCCTTTTCTAAAATACTGGATTCTGTAATTAAAGTCTTAGCATTAAGAATATTCCCAATTTATAGCTTAAGGAAGTCACTAACATTTCAAAAGTCCACAGTGACTTTCAGAACTGACTCAGGAGCTTGAGTCAATAGGACTTAGGTTGCACACATGTTTTTTTCTCATTTTTACCAGCATGTTCACTGTACAGTAGCAATCAGGATATTATGACACTGGTGATTCCCACTCAGGCTTAGGAAAACGTCAGTGATGGCTACAAAAAACAGTGCTCCACTCTTTTTCTGAGAGTGAGTGATTCTTGCCATCTACCTGCCACCTATTCAAACCACAGCTAAACTACAGATTTAGATCAGAGGACCAAGCCATACCTCCATTCAGTTATATCGGAACGTACAGCCTCCCATATGTTATACCCAAGCCCCAATTTCCCTGTAATAGCAAAATTCAAAACTTGTATCCTCTTTTGGTATGACTGCATTAATGGCAGCAAAAGCAACAGACAAAATATCAATCCTGAAATATGTATTTAGAGCTTGCTATGGTTTCTAACAACCTTTTCAACTAGATATTGAAGTAATTCTATGTCAGAACTCAGAATTCAAAGATAATTGCGAAATGCACAGAGAAAGACATAAAATTATATTTGGTTTGTGAGGTGAAATGTTGCTTTTATCCAGCTGTAGATACTGCTACATGAAGTCTCCAAGTACCTGAAATGAGTATATTTTAAAAAGGAAAAGTTTTGTGACTCTCTATTCCTCTCTTGCAAACACATCATATAAAGACAATAAAGTTAAGCTGCTTTCCTGATAGCATAGTCTGTAATTAAGACTTAAAACGTGTATTTACTGACTTTGAATGTAGTGCTTCACAAGGCTTAACTCTCTATTTCGATACTTCTTATTAATTACATTAGAGTTCACCTTCTTATACAAATTGCAGCAATAGCCAGTAGGGTCTGTAGAAGAACTGAGAGTGAATTCTGTATGAACAGATATCTGACAACTTAGATTACATGACCACACCATAGAGCAGAGAAGCACATGCCTAGCTTTGGGCAGAGCCTGTTTGGTCCTTGCTAGGATTATAAATTCAATGCAGGACAATTGTACTGCTTCCAGAGCCTGCTCAGGTCAGAAATGAGCTCAACTGTTTGTCCACAATCTCTAGCACAAGGTATTAAATACCTAAACACAGCTACTCAGTTGTGTAAGTTGAGCTTAATGTTTGCAGGTGTCAGCATAGATCTTCGTGTAGCTGGTGCTAACAAGCCTTGCAAGAGACACCCAGCTCCCGTGCACACACTCCTCACTAAATGTGATCTGTTCCCTAGCCATTTATAATTTAGGAGAGTCTACTATAGTTCTAAAATGCCAGTGTAAGCTTCAGTAAAGACAGACCTTTAGAGCTGAGACATTCAGAGCAAATAAAATACTCCAGTGGACTGTATTCATTTTTCTACTGAATATTAATCTGAATGTACCATGTGGCACAGACCGATTACACAACCATGCCAGCTTAAGTAGTACACAAAAATAAAGGGGAAAGTTCTTACTGATTAATTTAACCTCCCACTGAAGCCACACAGCTTCTGGCACTGACCTAAGCTGAAGTGCTTATTGGGCAAAGTACAAACTTTATATGGATAAAGTCTTAATTCCAAAATAAACACTGGTTTATTTTTTGTTTTGTTTACAAAGAGATTGCACATTTTTAGAGCTATTTTTAAAGGCTCCTTCACAAATTGAAAAGTTAACCACCATATCCTCTCCACCCAATAGCCATCAAGATAAACACCTCACAAAAAACTCACTGTTCCAGTAATTCTAGTGTGGCAGGTGACAAATCTGTCTTTGAGATATTATACCAACATCTTTTCCCCAATTATCTGCAGTTTTCTTTAACAGAAGACTAAAAGTCAGAGGCTTATGAAGGTATGCTCTTTTCTCTCAAAATGTTGATTTAAATATGATGTTAAAAATCCTCTATGAAAATGTCTGCCAATACATAACAGAAAATGCACCTTTCTTCCTCCTCACAACTATCTCTAGGTGTCTTGAGAGAAGCTAGTTATAATATTGACCAGTGAAGTCAACAAATGAGGACAAATCTAACATTACTACCTTATTTCCAGTGAAAACTATTGTATGGAAAGATACCTTTTCCTTAAAAAACCAAAATACATCACAGGATGCACCAACCAACATCTCAACCCTGTATATTCATTAACGTGTTTCAATCTTATATTTGAGAGGATCACTTGTAAAGACAGAAGAAAATAACTGTGTATGATGACTTAATTGTTGAGCTTTCTGTCAAGAACATCATCAAGAATAAAAAAGACATGATTATCTTTCAAAAAGTATAAATATCTTCTTGGTATTACACACAAATTCTCAGGAAAATAAACGGACCATTCTAAATATCTGCTCTGAAACAATGGAATAGCCTGTTTTGAATCCATACCAGAGTACTACATCTTACTGTGGAGACTGTGTATTGAATCCATTAAATCTATCATAAAAACATAATTCTAAAACAGTATTGTTAATGTTTTAGCTCCACAGCAAGTCCTTACTGAAAGACAGAAAATCATCTTTTGCTGTTACTGTAGTTGTTACGTTTCACTTACGGTATCTGGAAGCAAACTATGTGAATAACTTAAAAGCAGTAAGTAGAAAATTCCCCACTCCCACCCCTTCTTCTCCTTTCAGCCACTTTTTATTAGTAAAAAAAGAGATTGCACAATTTGGAGGAAGAATCTAATTTGGTTTTGTATTGTGGTGCTATGAGAAGAATCTTATCTAGAAGAACCAGTGAAGAACAAATACTTTCAATGGTTATTTAGTAATATTACAAGTTAGAGAGTAGAATAATTTTCTAGATTAAAATACTGCTTTGGCCTTCAGCTAAAATAAAATCAACATGTTCTGAATAAATATTGAGTATCTATCAATGGTATGTAACCAAGACTTGAAATATTTTGTTTAAATTCTGTACATTTCATTTGAATAAATATGTTTAGCTACAAAAATACATAAAATTATAAGCATTTACTGAAGTCTTTTACCTACTTAATAAAGGATAGGATTTCAAGAACTTAATCTCTCATGAGCAGGAAAGTGCTGCTGTTTATTATTTAAAAGTAAGAAAATAAATGTGTTTCTAGTTTTAGGCTTCTCAGGATGCTGCACAGTGACTTCATATATCTATATGCTTTTCAATCACTGTAATGGCTCAAGACCTACATCTTAGATTTTAAATGCTTATTTACCTAACACATACTTCCAATGATATTTTGAAATGTAAATATTTTAAATATTTTTAAAAACAAACCTGTGTGAATCTAGGGTACGTTCCTTACTAGGAAAAGCAAAACAAAAAAACAAACCCCAAAGAACAAATTTAACAGGAAGTTTAGAATTGTAAACTATCACACTTTCACAGTTATACTGAATAATGCAATTTCAACTTCTACATAAAACTGAGAATAATCAGAAAAGCCATCTTGGAACATCAGAAGTTATTCGCTAGGTAACTTGACTTCTGCATGTGGACAAGGCCGTGTTCACCCACACAGTCACTGAACATGGCTAAAGGAAAGCTACATGAGGGTAAAAAGTTCAAATAAATTCTCCTACACTCTTGTAATAGGGAATCTTTCTACCAGGGTTACCCACAGTTTTCTGCATGCCTACTTCACAGCTTCTTACGACATTCACTCTTTTAGCTGTAACAACACAAATATTTTTGATGCATGACTGCCATCTTTTGGACTTCTACTAACACTGCAGTTTTCCAAGCCAGGGGATTGTTGCCTTCACACATTTCATGCTTGTTCTTCAAGAACATCTAGAAGCAATAATTTTATGCTATACTTATCAATTTGATGCTCAGATATACACTTGTGTCTTACAGAATATGAGAAATTTCTTACATGTTTTTTATTGAAAGACAGTTTTGAAAATATTTTTCCTTTATCTTGGGACATGCATCATAAAGCATGAAAATGTGTGTTTCAGGTGTAAGCACAGGCTGACATGCAAGAGTTCCCATACATGCAGACAGTAGTCGTGAAGCCTCAGCGAGTTATATACTACTGAAATGCTCTTCCTTTCTCTGCTTTCCCTTAGCTACAAGGTAATAGACAATAAATCCCATTCCATCCCCCTCACCACTCCGCCCGACCAGGCACTGCAACTTCCAATTGCTGTGCCAGGAAAAACAGTATTTAGGACTGCATGGAGCATGTCATACAAGTGTGTATTCATCCACAGGAATATGCGTGCACTTACACCCACACATTTGTCTTTACGATCAAGCCCCTGGCTTGATCAAACTTGTCAAACATATAATCAAAGATACAACCTGCTCAGAACAAGCAGTATCGAATAGCTACAGGAAACCTAAGCAAGAAGCAAAGAAATAATGCTTTGTGTCCCTTTCTCTATGAAGAGTCAGTAAGTGCACAATTGCTCATTTCACCTCTGTCTGCAGAATGGCCGCTCTTTGCTCTTTAGCTGTAAGAGACTCTTTCAGAACTTCAATGTGCTGCTTGCTGTCAGAGAACTGATTTGTGAGGGTCTCCAGCTTTGTCTGCAAGGCCAGCAACTCGGTGTCTTTGCGGGATAGCTCCTGTTTCACTTGACCAATCTGAAAAAAGAAAAGATAAGCAAAGGAAAAATTAATTTATACCTTCCTTACAAAAATAACTATACATTCACAAAACTACCAACAAACAGTACGATACTTTAAACTTATCCCAAGGAACTGCGAAGACTTCAGTTATCTTGAATGGAAGGCCAGCAAACATTTGTGTCATGAGCAAAAGATACAAGAAAAAAGAGGGGGGAGCAATAGCACAATTTTTCAGGAAAGGTTCTTTTTAACAGAGTCAGTCTATTCTCAGTCATCTTTCAAAGAACTGACCAAAACCAGTTACTTAGCAGGGATAATTTTTTAATAAAGATGGAGCAGAACAGTTATGAGAAAGTACGCTAACCCTGTAATATCAGAGAAGATGAGATACCTACAGGTCCCTCTCAGAAACCTGATGTTTGCTTTGAAATGTCAAACCAGGGAGTTTCCATCCATCTCTCCATTTATCAGTCCAGCCTCATGCTTACAGACTGTGTAAAGACACCTTTACTTTTCCCCCTATTTACAAAACCAGCATTTCAGTCTTCTAAGAAATACTTTTTCATTTAGGGAAGCTTCTTAAAGCAGATGCAAATATACATCAAAACAACAAGAAAATTTTTTAGAATTGCACTTTGTTCAGAGTAATTTCCTAGATTTAATTTAGTGAATTAAATCAGTACAGAAATGTCAATTTATTTCAACAAATGTAAGTTAGATTACAATTTAAAAAGACAAACAGTAAGAAATGTTAGAAGTTAAGCTCTGAAATGGGATCAAATCTCATTCTAAAGTGCAGTCATCACTCAGGACAATTTTGATGTAAATGTGAAGAAAAAAAAAATTAGAACAGGGAAGTCCAAATGTAGACTTATGTCCATGTTTATAATCAACTTTCTGGTTTTTCTCTGATACATCTCACAGAATAAAATTGCAACATTTTACCTTTACATATTATATAGCAAAGGTGGACATATCTCAAAAACTAATTAGTTTTCCCTTTTTTAACTTGAGCAATTTTGTTTGTGATGTTAAAATAAGATCGCTTAGTCCTAAAAGTATGTTTTCCAATGCTTCAAAAGCAAAATTAAAGGACATCACACACTAAAAATAATGTCCAGGTGATCTTCCGCTTTCAGGAATGTGTCAAGAATAAAGTCAAATTGATATAAACTATAATTTTTAATTTTTTTACTTTTAATTAGAATAAATGCACATACTAGTAGAAATAACTGAGAGGCAAAGCTTGGGTAGATGTGGTTTTATCTTGACAATACTGCTTCAGTAGTGGGCAATTAAAGAAATAAAACTCTCTACCTAAGATATACTAAAGTAGCATGAAAAGATGTCATCAAGGACTCCTGTGTTCCAGTGTGAAACAGCACACATGATGAGATAAAGAAGGGGAGCGTTAGACAGAGTACATGTATCTCAGAAAAACCTCTGACAAACAATATTTTAAAAATGGAATAAAGGGAAGGAGTTTGAGGAGAATTTAATTCCTAAAACTATTCAATAGTTTATAGTTCACTTAATTCAATCATCCTAGGTTGTTTTTTTAATTTTTTTACTAAAAGCAAATATGTCCACAGAATGATTTCTCTCCCTATTTCAGTTAGGCACGAAAGTATCGATGTTAGTAGCACTATTTCTGCTGGTAACTACTGGCCAATAGAACCAGTTGCACAATACTGCTAGGCACAGCAGAACAGCTGGGAAGAGACGAACCATTTACTGGTAGTTATGTCTTTTGGAGTATCTAAACAGAAAATCCTCCTTAAAACTTCTGGATGACACAAATTTTTTGAACTAGTAGTAGCCTGAATTACAGTAAAGCTTTCTCAAACCAGTTTGGTCTTTCTTTGAAAAGATAAATTCTTTTTGGAGTCATCTCAGAAGAGATGTTTACCCTAGATACTTGTGTTTTGGTGAAACGCTCTCATCTAAACGTAATCACATTTCATTACACTGAAATTCCCAAGTAGCACCCTAGGATCATTCCCTCTGGAAATCCCCATTTTAGAGCTGTAAAACCCACACTGACAATGTGCTAAAGCTCTATAGGAAGAATGCAGCACATACCATTCCAAGTTGCAAGGGAAGTTAAGGCATCATTAAGTGCTCACATCTCTCTTTTCAGTGAGACGCTATAATCAATTAGAGCAAATGCACTAATTTCACAGCAAAGGAATAACCTGAATTCATGCTGGTAAAATCAAACAATCAGTTTTAAAAAGCATTCAGCATCCGGCTTTGGTTATTTTTTGTGTGAAACGTTGTTAAGAGAGTTCAGCACATGTTTTCAAGCTATTTTTGTTATTCTAGGGAAAGCAAATCTCTTTGAAAGTCTGGCCCCAAAAATGGGTGCTGAATACTTTTGAAAATCTGCTTTGCTAGAGAAGAATATGTTACTGTTAAAACAGCTCATACCATTAAAGAAATAGTAACAAACCAAATATAAATGTTCAGTTGAAGAGTGTTACGGGCACCAAAACCATATGAACGAAAAAGCAGCTACAAGGCTGAGCAGGCTGTTAGTTCTACTGTTATGTCAAGTCATAAAGAAGGTAAGAGAAGAAAAGCTACCCCGAAAGCCAGAGAGCTAGCAAGCCCCAGTGAATGGCCACTGCACACAAAAGATAAATCTTACTGCAGAGACCTCGGCCTGGAGACCAGCCACTCTTTTTTTCAGGTCCTCCCCTTGAGCCTCTTTGGCACTTAGCTCTTCCTTCAGTTGCTCTACCTGTCACGACATTGTTATGCTTTTAAAATATTTATCATTTGTCAACTTCTAGCTAGCCTGTTTCAATCCAAGTAACTAAAAGTGACAAAGAACTGAACCGAAGGATCAACACTGGTCACTCATTTTCTCCTCCATTCGTCGTTAGGTCTTCTCAAGTTTACTGTCTCTGTAATTTCATGTAGGCTGCCAGACAAGAATTTGATTATGGAAAAAAAAAAAGATGTATTGTTATGGTCATGTTTATATATCTCAAGTGTGGAGCACTTCACCCAATAATTTCGAAAATGGAATTAATGAGGAAATTAAGACAGGAAAAGGGACATTTTTCAGTTTAAGATAAATAAAGTTAATTGCCAAGATACAGCCACATATGACTACATAACACAGTACTGAAAAAAACCCAAACTAACATGTTGTGCAATTTCAAAACATGGTAAAACAGCAAGATATCAAGATTGGAGCTGGCTACGACTCATGAGTGGATACTTATCAAAAAGGAAGAAATTTTCCACAGGAAAATAAATGATCAGACACAGCAGACAGAAGAGATCTAGAAATCAAGTAGCTGAACAGATCTATAGGCCAAAAGAGGTAGAGGAGAAGAGGAAATTGAAGAGTTGCTAACAACAGAACAAAGAAAGAAAGATGGAAAGAAGAAAGGATGGTAGGATGTGCTGCTAAAACTGTCTCTCCATTCCTAATTTGGAGCAGGTAACCTTCGGTTCCTAGAAACAAGTCAGTGGGGTAAAGGACAAGAGTAGGAAAGAACAGACGTGGTCCTCTTGAGGTAAATTGGTCAGCTGGTGTGAGGGAAGTGGAAGAAACAAACTTATTACACATTTCTATTTTAGGGTAAGTAACACTTCCCTAGGAAATTTTCTCCAGCATTCTTTTTTTGGCAAATAATTTCAAGCAGGACAAATGCAGTAGGTTACAGTTGTTCAGAACCTAGTAATTTTCAACCTCTGTTCCAGGTTATGTACTGCTTGCAGGGAGTATACAAAAGCTAACTAAGAAAAGCAGAACTGCTCAGAATATACTTGAATTTACTGTACAAGGTGGCCTGAATCTTCATTAGAAAACGTCAGGGACCACTAAAAGACTGAGAATCAAGGAATTGACTTTTGGCTACAGACAATTCAGTAGTCAGTGTCCATATTCCTGCCTGAGGATCAACATGTCTCACTGCTGTATTTGTCCTGTATTCCCAACAGCATAAATTAATGTTGGCACCACAGCTGTTGTAAAATCTACTCTCATTCTGACTCCACTACTGCAAGGAGAGTATAATAGAAAGCCATTATAGCGACGGTTCATGCTCTTTTCAGCCCTTACGTAATGAAAAAGACCTACTAATTATAGTACAACAGTTGCAAAAAGAAACACTCTTTTTTCAATACACTACATTTGAAAAGACTTTAGACCAAATAAAACCTAAAACTGTAATGCATTAGCAATGTTCTAAAGATAAACACAAAATCCTTCTGACATAAAAGAACGTTAGATGTGACAGTAACAGCAGGATGTGGGTCACTGACCTCATCATTATAATATTTTCAAGTTTGAATTTAAAATTCTCTTAAATATTAAGTTATTTTAGTGGCTTCACAGCAGAATTCAAATTAATTCTGTTTCCCAGCACTTAGATGGGAACCCAGACTGTAACTCATTACTGAAGTACAAAACCTCCTCTCATCTGTTTGTTAAACTCAGTTGATCTTACTACTGTCATTTGTTTTCTCAATACCTTATTTTTCATGAATTTGGAATGACTACGGTACACCTCCATTTGCTTCATTTCCTCTTCACGTTCTTCTGTGCTCAGAGCTCCATTTGACTTCAACATCTGAATCTCCTCTTCCAAATCCCGGAGGCCACGCTCCATGGAAGAAATTTTTGAATCCTGAAATTTATTAGGAGAGACAGATAAAGAAACAAAGTTAACGTACCACCGGAATATGAAAAAAGAAAGAAATAATCTGTCGGACATGTACCTGCCCTTGAAATTTACTCCTAAAGTTCCCATGGAAATCAGTCTACACCTGTGAGTATAGACCGAGTGCTCAAGTACTTATTTTTCATTTTTTTTTTTATACCTCTCAAGGAAAGCAAGAGTTTAGTATTGAAAAAAAACATCGCTAGACATTTAATTCTAACTGAATGAACAGCAAATTGTGACTGCAAGGAGGGTAAAAAAAAATGAGCTTGAGCTACTAGTAATTTAAGTGGGATCAAAAATAGAGAACATAAAAAGCACCATAAGCACGGGAAAGATGCAATGATCTAGTTTTAAGTGGACAATCTATTATTTGAGTGGATAAAGCAGTGGAGGTTCTTCAAGTATTCTGTCTCCATATACCTACAACATATAAAACATTTCCATGGTTAAAAATGTATACATCTGGAAAAATGAAAAAGTCAATCTACCATTATCCTCACAGTTTTACAGGACAATCAGAGGTTTTCAATCTACTTGGTTTACTGTTTCTATAGAAGTCTTATGTGTTAGGAACAGCCAGAATAGATTCATACAGCACACAGAGCTTCATGCATACTTGTGAACACAGAGATGTATTTATGACCTGTAATCTCTTAAAGAAGTCTGTTTTTTAATTTCATTTCTCCAAAACATTCCATCATTCCTGAAATACAGGTAGGATTTGAAGCTATCTGCTGTTCTTTCATAGAGCAATCAATCCTTCATAATTTCTTTTGTCTGATAATCAAATCACAGCTGAATCATAGCGTGAAAGATTTTCATATACATGCTTTCACTTATGAGAAAAGATTTTTCTAAAGGACCATTATGAAGATCTAGCCAGATCACCTGCTTATTTTTTGATGCTTAAGTTAAAATCGGTAAAGTGGACTTCTGCACCAAAAAATTAGAGAGGTTGTAAGGTGAAATGGTATGCTGTAATTTACAACAGTATTTAGTTTCAGCTTTCACATCATTTCCCAGAAAGAACAGTGTTCCTCTTCTGATAGTAAAGACAGCTAATTGTTACCAGGTGGTCAGTTTTCATTACTATGGACCACAAAGATGACTAATAGAAGAAAGATGGTAAGTGAAAGGCCCCAGAGTAGAAAGATGGGAAATGACTATGAAAAACATTGAGATGTAAAGGAAAGAATTGAAAGGGAAAAAAAGAAGGAAAATAAAAGAAAGAGGCATAGATAATGAAGGAAAGAGAAAGGGATGATAAGAAAATGGAAGAGAATAGTTTGCAAAGACAGTTTCCAATGTTTTAACTATGTTTGTCCAAACCCTGTCTGATGCAATTTATGGACCATATAATATGAAATATGATTGTATAAAGCTGCATAAACCACATACTCCACTTGTGGCTCCTGCGCTCTTGGCAAATTGCCATTGTTCCATTAGATACTTGACTTATTGGTTTAAGAATTCAATCACAAATTCCCCCCCAAAAGTTAGTTTATGATTACATACAGACATCTTTCTAGCTATATGACCTAATCTTTAAGTGGGTTTTATGTCTGCAAATTGCTAACTTTGTTGCCACATCGAATGCAAAGCAGCATTTCAAATGTTGGTAGTATAAAAAGAAACTAACCCACATCATCATAAAAACTTACTAATCCATCATTCCCATCCTTGTAATACAATGAACTCTTGGTTAACTGAAAGAAATCTGTATATGCTGCTCCAGGCAGACAGAAGGCAGGCTTCTACTGTGTTGTAAAGCAGCTCTGTCTCTTCATTGATCAGTAATGAAAAATAAAATTAGATAGTAAAATAATGCAAAATATACTTATTTTAAATTAGAAGACTGACAGAAGTATATGGTATTTAGCACAGTCCCCTTTCATATGAAAAACCTTTTTGCAGAGAACAAACACAACTGCTGCCTGTATGCAATCTCATTTACCTTCATCTCAATAACAGTTTGCAGAGCCTTTGTCTTGGCTGTGTCAGGAGCGTTTTCAAATCGACGATGGATCTCCTGTACCAGCAGAAAAGAAAGCAAGAGTGAGTGTAATCGCATTTTATCCCACTTATCAAATACAAACAAAATTACTAGAAGTTACTCTTTCTAATACACAGCACACTTCAGTGCTGCTTTCTGATGTTACCAGTTCATATATTTTGTTTTATCACTTCTGATGTCAACCAAAGGGTAGGCAAACACTCATTGAACAGAATAGAATCACAACCTCAGTTACAAAGACTACCCACTTACTCAAAATAAACTGTTGAAATGACAGGTGAGAACACTCCCCACACCCATCATCTGCGTGCCAAACTAATCTGAATTATTACTTATTTCTCATTAAAGACATATAACTTATTTGACTAGATGCTAACAGAAAACAGCGATGTTTTGGGGTTTGTTTCAAGAAGTTATAGGGTGCAGCTGTGTCGAAAACTCTCTTTTTCCAATTTTTTTACCCCAGAGTAGCAATGTTTAATTATGCTTAATGCAAATCCACTGGGCCTCAAACATAACTGAAATTACATGACTGGACAGCACGTTGCTCTAGAAGCTCCAAGCACACAGACAGGAACACACAAAAGTCCATGTGATAGTTCTGTTGATGTAAATTCACAGAACAAGCATGCTTCAGACTGCTCACTAAGGAAGCAAATGATAGAAAGCTGAAACTTCTTCTACCGTATAAAGTAGGTAAGGGTTTCAAACCAACAAGTGGGAATAGATACTGTATTGTTTCTATAGTTTTTCATGTTTGCATTATTTGTCTTAAAATAGTACTGTCCTTACACTACACACTAATGTTAAATGTAGGAATGTGAATACTGTTAGAATGTTAATATTATGTGACTTAAAAATGGTGCCCACAAACTGTGATATCCGTTAACATAACAACAAATTGTGATCACACAGTTTAGCCACCCACTCCCCTCAAACACCTAAAAGACAAATCCAAAAAAGCCATCCACAAACTCATCTTTTCAACAGACGTGGTGAAGAGATGACACTTTGTCTGGCAGTCATACGTGTAACTTGCTCCGTATGATTAATTATTTGAATGAGAATCGTAGCATTGTATAATTCTTTTCAAAATACTCAAAACACTATTTATTCTTGTAAGATTGTTAAGTGTTCTTGCACAGCCATGAAGTGAGCAAGATAGAAATATCTAGTGATATGACAAGGGCCACGAGAACAATTTTGCATACGTCTGGCACACATTGATGCCTGTGAATGGTAATAAGAATGTCCAGTAGATTTGCCTGACTTTAAATACTACGGTTGTGTATTTCCCATGAAGTTATTTTTACAAGTGTGTTTGCAGCATAGGGTAGCATTTTCTGAAAATAATACCTCCTGAAAAAATAAACCAAAAAGCTCCTCTAAATATATTTGTTTCTCCCATAATAAACAGATAACTGGAGAGCCTCTGGTCACGTATCACTGATACCACGTAGACCAGAATGGAGTAATACCACTATTATTTTTCTACTTACCTGTATCTGCATTCATATAATGGATTTACTCAAACCTAAACAGTCTAGCCAGACTTGTTCTTTTGGCCCAAGATGTCCTCTACCTGTCTGTAATGTGCATGCCCAAAGAAAGGGCAGCGTGCATTCCTCTCTGCTGTTCTTCTCAACTGATGTCCAAAGCACAGCATAATCAGTAATTTCTCATTACCAACTTTCCACACTGTTGGCCTCTAGCACTCTTACAATTTTCCATCTGCCTACAGGGTTAGAAGCATGCATCTTTTTGTCTACAGTTAAACAGATACAGCTTGTACCTATTTAACAGGTTTTAGATCAAGCGAGGCAAGCCAATTAATCTTGAACATGCTGACATTAAATCTAAGGAGGGGAACATACTACACTGAGATGCTCTTTCCAGAGGGTTGATCAAATGGCCATCTAAGGACTACAGGCATTATCTCTGGGATCATCTCCTTAGCAGAGCTCTGAGCTTTTTCAGAGCAGACAGCGTTCAGCCCAACCAACTGAACCTTTTCTACTGGTTCTTGTGCCCAGCCTCAGGAGAAATAAAAAGCAGCTGTCAGCCTACATGATATCATCAGTACAAGGTGGACCAACATCCTCATGTCACTTTCATTACCTACTCCATCCTCAGCATTTTTCTGGAGACACATCAGTGAAACTACTTTTCTGGTCTGTCTCCACTACTTACTATTCCAGTTGCCACTTCTTCAGAGGTAGTATATTAGAGATTCAGTTGGTTATGCTGCCATTACACAATGTTAGCAAAGAAGCTCATTGTGAAGTTGAAGTTGAATTTGCTTTAAAATGCCATTTCAACTGCACATACTCTACCCATAAAAAACTCAGTTTATCTTACTACTCTCAATGAAGGGTCAAAACAAAAATCAGTGCTGCATATTGCCTTATTAAGAATAAGCTGTGATGAGTTTCTAAGACTCAAGACCAGCTTGAGCATTTAGAAATACGATGAGGAGCAGTTCCAGCACCTTCCACGTGGTTATCAGTGCCCTTACTAGTACCTGCCAAGAAAAACGTGACTTCTTGAGTGTCCTTGGTCTTCCTCCACAAGGAATGATCTGATCTCAGCTACCTTCCTTAAGGTAGCATGGTATATTTCTCTGTTCCCACCGCAGCCAGCTCTTCACATATTGATTCAAGAACTGCACCAGAATTCCAAGATACTGCGCTGTCAGTCCTTCTCATGAGTTCTGGATAGAGTGATTTTTATGTCTTGCCACCAGGACAAAGTTTTTACAAACACCTTTTTCAGTATCTTAGCATGTATGACTGTAGCTAGACTGGAATCTTCAAAAATTGTAAAAAGATGCTTTTGTATAACCCTCAAGCGATAGGAGTGGCTCCCTCCTGAAAAATCCCCAGATCTAAAGTTTGCAAAGTGGACACTGCGGTCTCCATTCATGCACTCACCAAGCAGCATAATGCTGGAGAAGCACCCAGATATTTACTGCTCTGGAGTGGCAGGCCTGCATCTATTTGGCTGAAGTGAGCAGCGTTGCGTGTGCAAGTACATAAGCATCTGATTAAGAAAGAAACATGACTTCCGACTATCCCTCCAGAGAGGCTCAAAGATGGCCCTCATCCTCCAGTCCCACCTCAGAATTCTCAAGGCTTTCCCTGTGATTTTCAGGCTGAGGGGAGAGAACTGCAGGAAACTGAGAGGTTAAGACACACAATGTCCTTTTTGTAAATTCATATGTGTCAACGTTAAGTGAGGTGGTATTTGAGAACGCTCATTGTAGCATACATCCTGTCCTGCCAAATTATTCTGTCATCTCTGCTTGGCTACAAGGGTACCTACTAAGAATATACATATAGACAACACAGCTCCAAGAATGTCACTTTAACTCATTTGAGAGAAAACTAGTAAAAGCAGTCCACAGTGGAAGACATCCCAGTCATACCGTGGTAGCACATTCAAATTCATGTCCACTTTAAAAAAGTTATGACACAGGAAGAAAAGAGGGTTTGAATCCCCCAAATTTCAGAATTAAAAAAAATTGACTTTCCTTGCTTTGAAACTTATGTATGGGGAAAAGGGAACAATTCTGAAGATGGTTCTTTTAGCTTAAAAGGGTGAAGATACAAAAGTGAAAAGTATCCTATTCTGAATTGCATGAGCTCCTGCTAAATGCAAAAAGTTCTAATTCCAGCTTTTCCTGTCACATCGGTTGTACAATCATCCAAGGACTGTTATTGTAGAATAAAATGAAACAGGTTGATAACAGAAAAGAAATTAAAGAAATTCTTGTGAAGTTTTAGAAACTGAGAAAACAAAAGATAAGATCAAAAAGCAATATGCAAAAAGTCTATTTTGAACAATATATGTATTTTTTTTACTAGTGCAGTTGCGTACTAGGTGATTTCCAGTTGTGCAGAGACATAGTCTCTGACCCAAGAACATAAAAGCAGCTACTATTACGGAAATGGAATAGATGGGATACACAGTAGAGGAACAGCATGTCACTAAAGGGACGCTGACACAAGAGTGTCTGCTTTTCACATTGCACAGTGTTTTCCCAAACAGAAAATTCTTCTAAGCTTTTTGTTTAGAAATTTCTGTATCGCCACTGTCTGATGCGATGCTTTGCACTTCAGCAAAGGAAATGCCCTACTTCTATCATCTGAAGTAATTCCGCTGTGATTTGGGTGACATAACCTGCTGAAAAACAACACCTCCCACCTCTTGACTCAACAGAAAGGACTTAATTTTGGCAACATGCCTGTGATTCTAAAGAGCCTGAAAACAAGGCCACAGGCAAACTGAACCTCCCTAGAAGACAAATTTAAGCGTGGCTGCTGAAGGAAGGTGGTGCATAAATATCCTTATTGTGAAATACAGCTTATGCGCTTATTTTTCAGTGGCAGAATGAAGAAATATTAATGGATCATATCTCTGATGCATTCAGATGATATTGTGGATGCACACTACATGAATGAAAATTATTATTTTCATCTTCAAAACAGAACTTTGCACAATAATTAAAAGCATAGGGCCACACACAGATAGCAGGATCAGAAAAATACACAACTAATCCCTCATTCCTTACAAGTTATCCATTCTGATAAACATTATGCCATTGCTCAGTTTTCATGCAGAAAGAACTTTCACATGTGACTGATACTGTTCCATAACAGGTTAGTAAATTTCAGCATCTTCCTACATTTGAATACAACTTAAATTATTATAACAAGGGCTGGTTCATATATATATCTATGATTTCTCTTTTTAATGTTTTCGTAGGTTCAAGGATTTCTGTATTAAAAAAAAAAAAAAGGGACAAAAAGCTACTTGTTCTCAAGTTATATGCAACACATTTTTCATTGTTAATTATTATTACTATTAAAAATATGCACCATATTTCTTTTTCAGTCTGGCCAGGACTTCTAGCCACCAGATATCATCATCAACAGTACCTAGAAATTGAAGTGTGCTCTATTATCCAATTTCTGTTCCAAGGTTTTTCTTTAATACCCCATTATTACAAGCTAGTAGAGTTTCTACCATTCTTTGACAGAAGAGAGCCACCTTACTACCTGTTTGGCACTAGCGCTACCACTAAGGGTATATTATGTCCACTTTGTGTCAAACAGGTGATCAAACGTACTGAGAAAATCGACTATGTAAAGAACAGCTGGAATAAAGTGATTTTAATGAACCACAAAAAATGACAAAACACCAAAATAATTGAAAATTAGAGAAAGTAGTTCAGAATTGAAGGAGTTGTCAATACCGAGAAGTATCATCATTATCTCTTAAAATATTAATAAATTATATACGTGCATAATAATGAAGGGAGGGATTTCATCAGAACCTTTTCTTCCTTCATAAACCTGGCCACTGTTATTCCCACAGTTACTTCTTCCTCTGATTTTGCATGGGATATGGAAGAAATGTGAAGGTGCACTTGTAAGTGATGCTGTTTTCATAGTGGAGTAGGCTGTATGCTTAAAATTACAGCAACTTATCTGCACCAGCAGATAAGCACTTTCCAAAGCACAAACGGACATGCCTTCCATTTCCTGCAGGACCTACATAATCAGGCAGCGGTATCACACAGCGAACAAGAAAAATATGCTTTTTCATACATTATTTTTTAAAAGTGACAAAAAATTTGATGTGAAATTAAAAACATAGCTGAATTCTGACTTTTTTTAAGATTAACTGGCCCACCCGTGTCTTTATAAGATCAGATGTGATGTTCTGTGCAGGATCTTTGCATCACTCAGTCGACTCAATAGTTTTAGTTATCTAAAAAAATATCTGTTTTTATTCTCCAATGTGTAGTTCAAGCCTTACTAAGTGAATGTTAGAACTTTTGTACTAAAAGTTTGTTTTCCCAGATGGCTTTTCTGTCAACCTTTCACTTCTAAACCTTTGAAAGATTTTAGCAACCCAGTTCCAATTAACCACAATTGAGTGCAAATGTTACAATCAAAGGAAAATTTCATGAGTATTCATCAGTTCACTATTAACTATCATTGTTAATTTTAAAAGTTATTCAATAGATTGTAAGATCAAATTGATCTATAATTGTGTAGGACAAATTGTACCTGACTAATCTAATTCTTTTCTGCAATGGAGTAACTGGTGGTGTGGGTAAGTGGTGAGCAGTGGGTGCTGCATATCTTTACTTAACAACTTCAACGTGGCCTCCAAAGATCCTCATAGCCAGATCAGTGAGACACAGGTTGGATAAGCGGTTAACAAGGTGGGAAGAAAATTAACTGGACTGTCAGGCTCACAGCCTGATTTTCATTTCGGTATTTTTAAGACTGAATTCTACCCTTCTACTCCACGCAAGTGAGACCCCACCTGGAGTACTGTGTCCAGCTCTTGAGTCCTCAGCACAGGAAGGACCAGTGGAGAACCACGAAGATGATCAGAGGGCTGGAGAACCTCTCCTGTGAAGACAGGCTGAAAGAGCTGGGGTTGCTCAGCCTGGAGAAGGCTCCGGGAAGACCTTATAGCAGCCTTCCAATATCTGAAGGCAGCCTACAGGAGAGCTGGAGAGGGACTCTTTGTCAGGGAGTGTAGCAATAGGACAAGGGGTAATGGTTTTAAATTGAAAGAAGGGAGATTTACATTAGATACCAGAAAGAAATTATTTACTGTGAGGGTGGTGAGATACTGGAAGAGGTTGCCCAGGGAAGTTGTGGATGCCCCATCCCTGGAATTGTTCAAGGCCAGGATGGATGGGGTGCATCCTGGTCTAGTGGGAGGTGTCCCTGCCCATAGCAGGGGGGTTGGATATTTAAGGTCCCTTCCAACTCTAATGATTCTATGATTCTGAACTGTAGAGATGGCGCAAACAAAAGTCCTTTCCAAAGTGGAAAAGTACTTCCACTTTTCAGTGGAAGTATGATAGGCAACAGGGAAAAGTTAAAGCACAGAAAATTCTGACTTGTTAATGTAGAAAAGATTTTACCCAAACACTGGACCAGGTGCCCAGAGAGGTTGTGGAATCCTCATCACTTAAAAGTGCAGATTTGAGCAAGAGGTTACAGGAAATGACCTCTGGGAGAGCCCTTCAACCTGCATGACTTCCTTGAATAAATACCTTCACTAACCAGGACCAGAAGGTGACTGCATAAAATTACAATTGTTTCATTTCAGTATTTTTAAGAGCGTTTTTCAGAAAGCATTGGATATCAGTAATTTTGTCTTCTATTTCAGCAACACGCAAAACTGAACTGAAAAAGGAATGTATAAGAGTCCTGTATAGTTTATCACATTACTAGTAGAGTTTTGCTATTAAAAAGATATAGTTATACACGCTTGAAGCCAACATTCAGGGTAGATCCTTCAGAAATTATTTATGTATTTTTCCACTTGTCGTTTCCTGCTTTTGCAAACATAATCAACATGATTCCTTGGAAAAAAAAAAAAATATTAGCCTATTAATAAAGAGCATAGCTTTGAAAGATGTGCTGAAAATTGCACAGATATCAATGAGGGAGGGTGCCAGCTGCTCTGAGGCTCAGTTACCCCTGGCTAAAGAAACTCATCTTTGTGGTTTGCAATTTTATGAATTCATTCAGATGGTGATTTCTAAATCAAACCAAAACCTCAGATATTAGGACACTTAAGTTTGTTAAAAAAGGCATCATGTAAAGCAAAAATTAAAATATACAATTTCCAGTTCATCTCAGTATTCCAACCAGCAAGAAACAAAAGCAAAATCCCTCAAAATTTCAAGCATTAGTGTAAAAGCAAGGTGAAGATGAGGCACACCAACTGAAACCATCTATTACTTTTAAGTAGAAAGTAATTGTGTTGAAATCTGACTAAAGAAATGTGAATTCAAAAGCTAAAGAAAAGCCAATAAAAAAAATCAAAATCTTAACATTTAGAACTTTATTTACATATGTGCTACTAGTTCTTTGCTTTTCCTTTATTTTTCTTTTCTTACTTTTTCCTTTCTTACTGTTTTTTCTTTCTCTTACTTAAAATGCAAAAGTATGTATTTTCTACTTAAATTAGCTTCCAACTTGTTAATGGTACTTTCAAATTTTTTTCTTCTACTAAAAAGTTTCACACTTGCAGAAACAAAATTTCATCTTTGCTGAAGAAATGTGTAGGATAATGTAAATATCTACAAGGAAAGTGTATCTAATCTGTAATTTATAAACAAAGTAAATAATGTAATACATACACAAATATAATAAGACATCAAAAGACGTGAAAATTTACATATTTTAAACCTTTAATCCCCAGCCAAATTTGTGCATTTCTAAATTGGTTCACATAAAAATCCCATATAATGGGGATGGAAGAGCTAAAATGAACCAGTTAGAAGTTTTGCCTTGTGTGAATAAAAAGAAAAACCAATCTCTTTGAAAACTAAGCTCATTCCTATAAAAAAAACTTGTTTGAAATAAATGTTAAAAAAAAAATAATTCTCTATAATTTTAGCCCCTAAGCTAGAAAAAGCACACAAAAAAAACCATTTAAAATTTTATGGATTATTTCACTTTGATGAGATCAGAACTATAATACAGAGAAAACACACTGACAGATGACCGCTGCTCTACTTTTTTCGATGCACTTGATTTCTACAAATTATTAAATTATTATACAAAAATCAGAAATTTGCTATACAAGAATTAGAAGATGCTTCTGATTTCTTTGCAGGCTGGAAAAACATGAAACAAATAGGTTATTTTTCACATTAAATTTTCAGTTTTCTAAGAACTATCAAGCTACCACCTACTGAACTGAGGAAAGATGAAAATACTTTCTATCTACATTTGTACATTTTTGACTCTCATTCTTTGATAAAGTGACACATAAGACATTCCAAACTACAATGGTGTTACAAAAGCAAAACATATAAAGAATGAATTATGCAAAAGCCCAATTTCTCAAATTTTGTTCTACCAAAGCTCTATGTTTTAAAACTACTTCTAGACAAATCAAGTGATTCTAATAAAGACATAAGTGTTTAAATTATCTTAATTTAAATCACTTCTTCCTGCTATCCTCCCCTGAAAGCTCAAAATAATGAAGCAGTAGCAGAAAAAGCAGAAAATTATTATTTTTAACTCATCAGAAATATGTCCCCCAGTATGATGGTAGTATAAGTTCCAGTTACTGAATCAATCTCTCCACCCCAGCAAAACAAAAATTCTCTCTAAAACTGTGTCTTGGAACAGGACAAAAGTGTTCTTTGATATAACTCTAATTGCTCCAATTAAAATTTCTAAATCCTTCTCTGAGCCTGGAGCAAAAAAGGGTAAGAATTTTAACACACACACACACACATGTAAAAAGTTCTTTGCAAAACTTGTCATAGTTAATTAAAATCTAGTCAGACAAGGCAAACAACCTTTCTTTTCATTGAGCATTTTTCAGCAGAGCTCTGATGGTATGTCTATATGGCACATCCATCCTTTCTCACTAAGCTCCTTGCTGCTGCTCGTTGGCCATCGCAGTGTCAAGTTCGATGATCTAAATGCTAAGTCAAGTAAACCTGCATTACAGCCCAGTGCGGGTGCTCGCTGCGCTGACAGACATCTTCCCTAAGTGGAGACACGATGAAAGAGCGCTCACTGAAATTCAGTGTTCGTTCCCAGAATAATGCGAGCACTGTTCGATTCAAAAGAGCTACAAACAGGGAACAGTTCTTGTCATAAGGCCATACTAGGTAACTCTAATACAGCTCACAAACAGGACTTTGTGGTGTTGCCATTTCAACAAACACTGAAGATGAAAAGAAATAATAGCTTTTTCTGCCATAGCCTCTTTCCTTAAGTTCATTGTAGATGAGTGCCCTTATGAATGACCTATTTCAGTGACTGCTTTACGTACAAAACCACCCTTTTTTTGTTAAGCACTACATCCCTAACTCCTTCATTCAGTTTTGCACTCAGTTGTATTAAAAATCCCTCTTGTTTGAATGGCCCTGATTATTAAAAAAAATAAAAAAACAACCAACAAAACAAAAAAAATAAACTAGAACACCCCCCAAACTGGGTCTTGTGACACAAAGTGCAAAGCTGCTGTTGGTTCTTTCCTTGTTCCGTACCACTGTAACACGCAAACCTTGAAACTAGAGCTGGCTCCTGAAGAAAACTTATAGAGAGGGTCTTCTGTTTCCCAATAAAAGGCTGTAGTCAGCCATCCGTCCCAGACCTAGATTCACAGTTCGGAGAACAGCTGCCTAATTTTTGTCAATCAAATGGCTGTTTCACACTTTATGATGAACTTTCTTGCCATTCTGTTACACTGATATTTCAATGAACACGTCAGCCCACCTTCAATACCCTGCTCGGCCTCAGAGTTTAAGCCAACCATTCCCTTTTCCCAGGAGAATGCTATAGCTACAAGACAACAGTTTAACTTGAAGGGAGGCTCGATTTTGACCTTTTGCTGAAGATACTGACAACAGGCACGTACAACTCATCACAAGTCACCTGCAGGACTTACACATCCTGCATTATAAACATGGGGTAAAACTGCTAAGAAGGAAGAACTAGCACTGTTCATGACTTGTACTGCATCTTTTCAGGAAAAAACAGTGGTTATGGCCATGTAAATTATCAGGACTCTGAATATATGTTATACAGGGCATGATGGGATTGACAGTTTCATAGGTATATCATCCAGATACCAATAAGCCCACTGGCAAATAAAAAGAGATACATTTGGAAATCTGCCCTCATACCCTCATATATTTTCCTTAGTTCTTAGAATTTAAGACATCAGAGTGTCCCCACCTGAGCAGGAGAAATGCAGTGGTATGCCAGTTTATCCTGGAAACTACAATTAGAACAAGCCACAGCACTGTTGTGAAGAGAGATGTATTTGGCTTGGAGAGTATGTACATCCAGTAGCAACTCAGAGACAAACAGGTCACATCAGATGACCTACTGTTGTAAAGTCTCTGCTGCTATCCTTCGTGAAGGAGTAAGAAAATGGGACAACACTGCCAAAGTTGTTTGGCAAATATTTGACAGTAATACACAATGAGCCATTTATTTTTGTTCCTCCGTGTAGAACAGACAGTTTTGTCTCTATCCTTTCTTCTAGGCAGATGAGAAATTCAGCCTAAACTTTTTTTTCCAAAAACTCACAAGAAGTTACCTCTTTAATGATTGTGATGCTAGAAGCTTATTATTTCAGTTCTTTCTTCGTAAACATATTCCAAGAACCAGAAAGTAATGAAAAATTCAAAAGAGAGGTTTAAGCAAGTTGGGGTAATGATGCTGGACAGTCCTTATGAACGACACTCTGCATGAAGTACTCCCAGTGTCTAGAAACACCAGATGTGGATACTATCACATTATAATCTGCCATAAACTGCATTAACATTTGGTGCACCTATTAGTCTGTGTAGCTGAGGAAAACATATTTCTACTCAGTGCACCTAGCATTTTTATTTTGGGGGCTGTCAAAAAGAGAATAGCAAGCTTCACTATCTTTAGAGCTATGTGCTGTCACTGCCATCACTGATAGTTCTGCAACAGGTGAGTATGAAACCATGAGGTGGCAGTTAATGTAACTCAGGAGCTATTCTGGAAGCTGTAGTCCAGCTGCTGGATTTCATCAAATATTTCTTACTGGTATGACAATAATCTTGTTTCTGAAAGTTAAGTCTAGAATACCAACAATAATATATAATAAGAATAATGTTCACTAAGGCTTAAGAAGAGGTATTCAAAATAGCAGCCCTCTTTTTATAAGCTATGGATCTTAAGCTTGTTTTCTAGGGTAGAGGAATGTGATGCTGCCACACTGTCATCTGCTGAAGTTAGGGCATCCACGTCTGTGTTGAGAAGTTCAGTGAGACATGTACTATTTCATCATTTTGTGTTAATGAGAGACTATCCTCCGTACCAGAGAGATGACAAATACATCCTACGCTGAATAAAGGATCTTTCCTATGGACTTGTATGGAAAGACTGCTCGAGTTCCCTGGGAACTGAGGACATTTGGGAAAAGCTCAAGAGAGACAAATTGCTTAGAGAGACACCTCTCACCATCTGCAGGACAATCCATTTCATAACCCAGATATGGAAGACCGAGACAGCGCTCTGGGAGATGGTCAATTACAGGCAATACCTTCTATATGAGGAACCATTAAGTAGCCCTGGACTTTTCAGCCTAGAAAAAGGGAGAACTTGGAAGGGATATGACCAATCTGAAATTGTGAGTAGCACAGTCTCGGTAACGATCACCCATTCACTGTGTCTTCCAGTACAAGAACAAGAGGCTGCCAATGAAGCTACCGGGAAATAGGTTCAAACTCAGAAGAAATGAGGTGGGTTCTTTCTGCAACAGAGAGCAGGCTCTAGAACTCCTTACCCAAATGATGCTATAGCTGCAAAAGTTTACACGGGCTCAAGAAAAAGCTGACCATGTAACTCACAAAACGTTCAAGAAAACTTTAATCTGTAAATAGTTGGGAAGATGGGACAACATTACACAAGTATCGTGTTTGCCTTGTTCTTACCTTTTTCTGTGTGTCCAGATATGGCCATTACGTGTAACACAATGCTGGACTAAAAGGGTCATTGGTATTCCTTGGCTATGATCTTTTCAGAACCGTAAGATTGAGCTCTCTAAGAATTTGCTTTCCTTGGGAAATTAGTGCAATCTTTAATATAATCACAGTAATAGCAACAGCTGAAGACATCAATGATTTCACATTTAATTTTCAAGGTCAGACTGCTGGCCACTGCACCTGCACTGTCTGTCTAAGAAACTACCTGATGACTTCGAGTCTCAACATCATGCTTCGAATTACACGTAGGCTTGGAAGTTGAAAAATAGAGGGATACCTTTTTGCTTCAAGATGCAGATCTTTAGTATCATTCCCAACAAACTTTTTACCAGAAGTCTAACACAATTATAATTCAGAAACAGTACTAGTGGATTCTGACATCTCAGAATTTGTTTTAGCTAAAATGGTCAAAACTGCTATTAAAGTTTTTCTCAGCTTTTCTAATGTGTTGGGACATGAAGTATAAATGCTGAACTCCCACACACATAAAAATCCCTTTGAGATACTGGTGCTTCCTTTAACAGCGGTATTTAAAGAAGAGTTTCACATGCCTGTCCAGATACTGGGAATGCTAGATATAGAACCATCAAGAAAGTAGACTAATTTCTTCAAGGCCGCTCAAAAATTCCACACTCAGTATCTAGGTTAGCAAAGGGCTAAAATACCCTGAAACTATGGAAATACAGATAAACATGTAACAGACGATTAGTTGAAGATGTTGATGCAGATACACCTAAGAGATTCTGCACAGAGAACTGTCCACAATTTCCAAGTGTGGACAGCGATAGCAAACCTGAACCAGATCCTGCAGAGCACAGTAACTTGGTGCTCAGGAAGTCAGGTGCAGTCAGCTACAATTCAGCAACATCCCCTGATGTTCTCCAGCCCCTTGGAGCCCCAAGCATGACACCTGAGCTTCATGCAGACAAACTTGAGTTCAGTTAGCTCAGTCTAGTTCAGGGCTCAAGGACAACACACAGATACAAGCAAAACCCTTCCTGATGAGACCCAGTTCCATAAGGAAATAATATGGCATCTCTGCACATGGCACCATGTTTCCAAGGCTATTAGGCTGTGCAGCTTCAAGGCTAGATCCCATACCATATCAATGTCTTGAGTGACAAATTACAGTATACCCAGCTTACCCCTCTCAGTGCATTAAAACTGAGTGAGCAGCAAGGAGCAAATAATTCTAACATGTAGGACAAACGCCATTTGCACTTTCAAAGTCATCTTTACCTTCTCCAGGAATTCTTTTGCTATAAAGGCTAGCATAGGATTTAAATGATTGATGACTTCCAGATATGCGTGAATGAAACAAGAATTCCTATATCTCAACATGTACTCATCAGTAGCAGAAACAAAAGTAACTGCATTCATAAAAAAGCTCCTGACAGCTTTTCATTTACACTGCTGGACTTAAAGCAGAAAGAAATAGAAGCCATTTGGGTCTTTCTTCCTGAAATAGATACAAGAATTGGAACAGAATTATCATTGGTTGCTAAATAAAGGAAAAACTGTAGTGTAGAAACTCTGGAATCATATTATCTTCACTCCAGACACTCAAGAGATTACTGCTCTAAAAAAATAAATCTGGCCTAAATCTGGCTCAGAAATGCAATGGGCTCTAGCTTTCTTACATAAATGCTTGCAAGAGCATAAGTACAATGGGTCAGACCATGGAAAGCATGAATAAGAGGTACTAAGAATTATTTGCTGCAAACACTCATCTCAAAAGCCTCTGTGCCAGACCTTGTTTCCCTGGCTCCTTGAGAGAGGGGAGTTAAGTCTGGTGTATGCATCAGACTTTCAAAAAAATGTTGAACCACAAAGTAGGCATGCGACGCCCCGAACAGGTCATTAGATTTACACACACATATTACACATACATGTATGTGTAATACATACTTCAGTTCATGCATTAAATATGCAGATGTATGTAAAATAATCTTTACAGAAAATCTTATCATTAGTGAGCACATGCATACACATACATATCCGTGTATGTATGCAACACATGCTGAATTACTAGCCTTTTAGAAGTTAATATTAAAATACTTTAGGAAGCTGATTGACAAGAGGAAATGCGTTTAACAATATCAAGAAATCTAATGGCACTGGCTACACAACAACTCATTCATTTTCCTAAGATACTTACATGTAGTCTCTTATTATGAATTCGTTTAGGATGATTAATAGTGAAGAATGCCTGCCATTGTGCTCCTCTAAGGTGCAATACAGATATAACAATGGGGTTTTTTTTCTGTTTTCAGAGGGATAAGGGAAAAGGGTTACTATATGTGCAGCAGTGTCTCTTTAAGTAATCTTTTTTTTGGCTGTGCATCCAGGGCAGCTAATAGTTTTATCAAATACCCTTCACAGCAAGACGACTGTTTCCATGGAAACCCTAGAGCAATCATCCATTACTCCTGCAAAGATTTCTCTCAGCTCTCTCCTAAATACAGGTAGCTGCTTTCTCTCAAACTAAAATAGAACAGAAGAACGAATTTTACAGTCTGTGTGAAAATTCACCTCCGGAGCTTCATACGGAGACTACAGGGAAAGTGGGGTCTAAAGCACGAAGCCCCAGAAAGCACACACAAGGAAGCCATTCTGAAGTTTTACAACAGTGGTAAATTCTGTCAAGTCTGCAATGTAAAATTCAGTTTATAGAGAGGATGGAAGATTCTTTCCTTACAGCTGTGAAATGGAGAGGAGACAGAAGAGCTTAACATTGGAGATTAACCCAGAGCTTGGTCACTTACCTCTCTCAGCATGTTGTTTTCTTTCTCCTTCTGTTCAAGAAGGCTCTCCAAGTGGTGCACGTGCATCTCTGCCTCAGCCAACCGTCTTGTTCGCTCATGATCTTCCTCAGTGGCTTTTGCTGAGAGACCTTTACTCTGCAGCATCTCCAGCAGCTTTTTGATGGACTCATCACGTGCATTTAATGTCTGTTTCTGTGTCTCAATACGCAGTTCCATCTCTTCTAAGGTTTTACGTAGCAGGAAGAGCTCCTTGGCCTGGCGTTCGTGCTCTGCATGAAGTCGTTGGAAGTTTTCCTCCGTCAGCTCTGCCACGAAGGGCTCACTGGTTCTAGTGCTGCTGTCCTGCTGGAACAGCTGGTTCAGGTCCCGCTGGATCCGTAGCTCATCTTGAAGAGCCTGGATGGTCATCTGCATGTGCTAAAAGAATAAATAAATAAAATCAGAGGATTGCCTCCAATGGAAAATAAAGAGAACGGCATAAGTCACGTCAGTCCTCGTGAACTACCAACTAAGAAGAAACCACACCACCAATAGATCAACAATGTTGTTTCAAAAGCAGAATTTGGGTGCAACTGGGTTATACTACCGAAATTTCAAGTCATCTCCTTCCATGCTTCATAGGGGTGGCTTTAAACTAGAAACCTCTTACTCCGGTGACACCCTCACTCCCACCAACTTGAGTGAGTCACTATTTCAAATGGGAAAATGTCAGTATGCATTCATCAGTAAGCTGAGAGCTTAAAACATTTTTTTCCCAAATGTCTGTCTACCATATAGAAGAATTCAGCTTAGGAAGTCCTAGACTAGAATTACTATATTGACAATGCAGAGGGACATATGACTATTAGAACTTACATACCACCTAATAAAAAGTAATCAGCCACGAAGGCTCCAAGGTCTTCAGTTCTAACACTACACATAGCACAGATTTTCCCACTGACTTACAGAAGAAACTTCAACATGTCAAGAAGAACTACAACTGTAGAATATATGGTGACACATGACATGATTTTATGCATGAGGATTTTAGTACAGAACAGAAATTACCACCTTACAAAGAGGAATGTGAAGTCAAGCAAAAGATTCAGCAGTAATTTGTGGTTGTGCGAGACAAAAAGTTCCTGTCCCAATGACTGTGAATACAGTGGGTTAATACAGAAGAAGCACAGTTTGCCTAGAAAAACATCCCCACTGCATATTTAGATAAACATTTGTTTTCTTCTCTGCAAGACAGAAGTATTAAGATAATAATGTAGAAGACTGAAAATTGGCTGAAAAACAGCTCAGAGGGTCGTGATCAGTTGCACAGAGTCTAGTTGGAGGTGCGTAATAAGTGGGGTCTCCCAAGGGTCAGTACTGGGTCCCGTCCTCTTCAATATTTTCACCAATGACCTGGATAACAGGGTAAAATGTACCCTCAGCAAGTTTGCTGGTAATACAAAACTGGAAGGGGTAGGTGACACATCAGAAGCCTGTGCCACCATCCAGTGAGACCTGGGCAGGCTGGAGAGTTGGGCAAAGAAGAACCTGATGAAATTCACGTGTAGGGTGCTGCACCCGGGGAGGAGTAACCCCCTGTACCAGTACAGATTGGGGGCTCCCCTGTTAGAGAACAGCTCTGCAGAAAAAGACCGCAGGAGATGTAAAAAGATTTGGGTTTAAGCATTATTTCAAGAATATATTTGTCACAATTCTTATGTAAAACTCCTTGGAGATACTCAAAAGCTGTCTGGAAATGGTCTTGGGTAACTGTGTCTAGGTGGCCCTGCTTAAGCAGGAGGTTTAGACCAGCTGACCTTCAGAGGTCTCTTCCAACTATCCTGTGATTCTATGAAAAGACAATAGACGGGAGATAGTATTTGCAGCAGTTACCTACCTCTAAGCTGTTTTAGAAACATTAACAGTTAGTTTGGTTGTGTAGAGTGGTGCATAAAGGCAGTCCAATCCCATTTTCTTTACAAAGGTCAGTACTTTAGACTGAATACTTCCCCTCCTTTTGTCTTCTGGCCTAAGAAGAGCTTTTCAAAACTGAAGGTGGTATTTTGCAATCAGGTCACCTCAGTTCCCACTGCCACTAAAAGGCACAGACCAGCTCTCTGTCCTTCCTTAGGTGGCTGGCACTGACAACTGGATTGAAACTTCACCTGCCTGAAAATCCGCCCCAACAAAACCAAACAAAATGTCTCTGCAGCCAGATCTCGGATCCAGTTGATGGTGTGACTACACCAGTGCTGATCATGGGGCAAAGTAGGAGTGGGAACATGCAGTCAAGGACCTGGTGGAGAAGGAAATGGAACCATCTTTTATGGTATCAGCATAAACTGAAATCAGCTTAAATGCATAGGTTCGTGACCAATTTAAGATACTGTAACAGTCTTTTCTTCTATTTCAATAACACAATACTTGGCAGTTACTAATTCTGTTAATCTAAACCTACACTTTAGGTTATAGAATCTGTGTGATAACATGGCACAGGTATATTAGCTGAAGGGATTATTAATTACCCTGTTCTAAAAGTTATCTTGTGTTTATATATTGGTGGATGCTCAGATTTATTTTCAAGTCAGCATTTAGAGTATAAGAGAAGAAATCAAGGAAATCAATACGGATTTCAAGAATGTTTTTAGAAATCACTGTTTGTTTTTTTTCCTTTTAATTAAAGAGTTCAATTTTCATTTATTGTCATTTCTTCAAACCACAGTCAAAGTGAGGATATCAGACAACCTCCAAGCCTTAAAACTGAGGCACTACCACACACATGCCAGCATGCAGGTAGGCAATCAGAACTACTATATCTGCTCAACTAGCATACACTGACCACGCCATAAGAGAAAACCTACTGCAGTCATGAAAAGGTTTGTCTCATTGGTACCTATATATTACACCAGTAAAGTGAGGAAGATTACAGCAGCAGTGAGAGAATATCCTTAGATTTCATTAAAATTAAACAATAACCTCACAAGACATAACTTTACAGTTCCACAAATGAGTTAATCCCATTTGTATTTGAGAAGTCCTACTTTTCTACAGCCCAGCTGTATGTTGTTCCTCCAGCTAACAAACAAATTCCCACATGCTTCCACCTGCCTCTCCACATACTGCCACTTCAGCATTTCCTTTCTCTCAGGCAAGAAAAGAGCTTCTTCTGAACAACCACATCATCTACTAAATGAAATTACTTCCTCTGCTCAGTGTTGTCTCAGAATCAAACTTGGGTTATTTATAAACATCAATGGACTAAATCACCACAACCAAACTCCCTCATTTTTACCATTTGATCTGCTGTGAAATCTCAATTCAGGTTACATCGGCAAAAATTACATCTCAGACCCACAGAAATTATCTCCTCCAAATTTGGAAAAAGCCCTATGCAACTTTTGGGTCAAAGAACTGAAATCTATTACATGATTCAGACACATGGTATGTAATGAAATTTTGTACCAGTACCATAAATGGTCAGCAACTGCTTTGAATTCAGTTTCCCAGGAAAACTTAAAAGGTGGGACTACAGGAAGAGCTAGGACTGATCTTATGAATTACTATCGCTGCTGTTTGAACCGCTCAGCTGAGAATAAAGTTCAATATATGCATGGTAACTAGAAAATACATCATAAAAAATTATTCTATGCTTGTGACACCCACTCCTTTCCAGCATGCAAGATGTATGCAAACTGAGTTCTTTCCTCTGCTTTCCAAAAAACTTTCATGACTTTCAGAATAATGGAACGATACCTTTTCTTAATTGGCATCATAAATAAACTACCTTTTCAGTTAACATAGCTGTTTTCTATATCATTTCAAAGAAAACAACCTTTTTCCTCTGGAGGGGCAGGCAAGTCTTTCTAGCTTCTCATCCATTTCCTAGACTTTACTTTTAAGTCAGCGACTATCCCAGGAAGGCAAAATATTCTCCAAGTTCATGAGATACTAGCCACTGAGGCTTAATCCTATTTCTAGGACCTGACTAGAGAACTCAATCAAACTTGAAAAATACTGCTGGAATTGTCTTATCTAGAAATAAACAAGTAAAAGTACTTTTAATGCCACTGAGCATGGTTACACCATACTCCATTGAATAAGTATCAATCATGCTTTTCTTAAATAGCTTAATAAAGGTAACATAGTTAAAGCAATTATGTTGAACCTGTACTTCGCTTGAAGCTTATTGCTAAATCCTCAGACCTTGAGGATTCCCTGTTTAAGTAATGAAAATTTGTCTTTAAGCATCACTACAAATTATAACCACACCTGCAAATCACAAAGATATTTTTGTGAGCACAGTTCTTAGTAAGTCTCTTGCTCCTTACGCCTGATGTACTTTTCTCTTGACAAAGGTAAACCCCTTCAGGCCTACCTCAAATGTAAATCCTAGAAGGGCAAGGTGCAAACACAACTTCTTACCAGGTGTTCCTCTGCCTGTTATTACTTCCATGGGGCAACTTAAAGCTTGTTAACTGGGCTCTGTGCAGGGACAGAGTTTGCCTTTCATCCAGAAGCACAAAATTTATATCTGTAATTTGGAGAACATGATTCAATTTTCGCCTCCACCTAACAGGATTCAAATTCACATTTCCCATACCTTGGCAGATCGGTGAAGATGAGTTCCCAACTTACAGTATGACTACAGCCAATGATACAGAAGTTCCTTATATTTGGTTCACAAAGCAGTCCCGTTGTTGTATTCTCAGGCTAATGCACTGTACCTATCGCTATACTGGTGAGTTTGGGCACCTTGCTGCAGGCAGCTCTTTTCATCTCTCCCTGATGAAGCTTCTCCATTTTGCATGAAATATTTAAAGATTCAGTAGGCCTGGCAGAAAATACTGAAGAGAGCACAGCTTCTTGTTCTAATTGGTAGAACACATAGGAACAGAAAGACCTGAATAGCAATAGTTCCAATTAACTTAAATGTTTATCATTTCACCATTCCAAAGGAAGTGGGGGATGCACAATTTAACGTACTCAGGCAGAAAAAGGAATTTAATTGATATTTTACAGCCCAGGCCTGCATTCTAACCCTACATTTTAGATGAAAAGGAGGCAGCCATTGCTACCAGCATGACTTTGAAAGAAAGGATTAAATCATGACACGCTTTTTAAAGAAACCATTTCCACACTCTTCTTTGCAAGACAGAGGTCAACCTACCAAGCTATAGAGTTTATGATTCCAATAAACATTTGTCCATTTGGTTTTGGTTTGCTGATTTAGGCTATTTGCACAGCAGATACAGTCTTTGCAAGTACTATAATCAGATACATAACTCATCGTATACTTTATTCAGGAGGTCTAAATGCCTAAATTAGAACTGTGAGCTCTGCAACAGAGGCAGGGCACCTGGGCATGGAATACTTCTGTAGTCAAGTTCTCCTTAATCTCCTGGATTTAAATTCTAAGTAGGTTAACCAGGGAAATTAATTTTTGGAATACCACGAAAAAATTCAATATGTTCAAGAGATGCCTGTCAACAATCAGCAAAAAGGAAGAGAAGACCTCAGCAACTAGAGAAAACATAACATGCAATTATATGACACCGTGTCACTGATACGTGCCACAAAGAGGCGGGAAACGTTGCGTTGTGCAAAACTCAATGACTTAAAAAAAAATTCTCCTTTTACACTGGGAGAACACTAAAGACTCTCATATTCATGAGTAAGAGAAAATGGGGTGATGGAAAGCACAGGGAAAAAAGAGAGGTCCTACTAATATACTTAGTGGTGTTTTTGAAGAGCTTCAGCCTGGGAGATAAAGGTTCGAGCTCTTACTCATCATCTTCATAAAGTTCAAAGGAGGCTCCACTCAGGCAATAAGCTGTTCTTGGGTGGATCTCCAACAAGATATTCTTACAGAAGGGACTGAGAGAGATTCTGCTTTATATAAATATCTGAATACTGACTGACTCAGGAATTTAAACCTACATCTCTCATATCTGAGTGCCATAAAGGGAAGATTATTCTCAACTCAGGGTCTTTGTCTGAATTAGCTAAGAGGCCCCTTAGCATCTCCGTTAGCCTCCCTTTCCAAGTCTATTTCCTGCTCAGGGGTTGATCTCATCTCATTCTTCTCTACTTCTTAATCAGAAATTCCACTCCAGAAGGAAAAATTATTTTCCTAACAAAAATTTGGCTAAAATCAGCAGATTCAATAAAAGTTTCTTATAAAAATTTTGACAAACGTAGCTATTGAGAATTTCCTGATTACTTCTACTGTTAATCCACAACACCAGTACATCCTGTAGTGAATGACAGCTTTATAATATGTATGTATTTGGCAGATTTCAGCAAATATACCTGGTGATCAAGCTGTTCTCCATGTAGAAAACAGTAAGTGCTTGGAAAAACATAGGACAGGTTTGCATTTTTTGCAACATAACACATATTTCTGTATTTATTTTTCAGGATCCAACCCAGGGGTAAAGAAAAAATTAAAAAAAAAAAAAAAAAAAAAAAAAAAAAGACAGATGTAATGTGTTAATTAACCAGGAACTAGGTTTCTGAAGATGGCAATTCACAGCTAATCTCTTATGCAGCCAACTAAGTTGGGGAAAAGAAACAAGCTTTCTGTTACAAAAGCCATTCCAGGTCTGAAATAGAGGTATATATAGTACCTATAAACACTGCCAGTCTTTAGATTATCATAACTACAATGCTACTACTCTGGAAAGAAAAGATACAATAATTGGGACATATTTTATGTCAGAAGGATAATTCAATAAGGTCTTCCCTCAAACATAGAGTACCAGAAAACAACAGAACTTACAGGTGCTTTTCTTGCCAGCAAATCTGCATGCACAATCACACATTTTTTCATTAGGATGACTTATCTCACAACCTTTGTAATGGAAGCATTTCAAACATTCGTAAGAGGATGAATCACATTAAGCTCAAAAGAGATGCCAAATGCTAGAATAGGTTTTGGTCACTATAGGAAATCATTTGCTCCCACTCTCAAAGAGTTAATGTTTTGGCAGCATTTCTGGGAAATAGATTCTGCTGAATGTACCGCAGAAGCAAAGGCCTGGCTGTCTGAGGGAGTCCCTGCTGACATTCAGCTGCAGCCCACGCAAAGAAACTGAAAAAAGGGCTAATGTCAGGTGTCCAGCAGGGCTGTGATGAAATAGAACTTGCTGATTCCAGAAATGCTACATATTCCCTGGAAGATGGATCAGGGGCTTCAAAACCTTTATTTAAATGGAAATGGTTGGGTGATTTTTATAATGTTTAGGTTAGATAGACAATACAGCTATGATTTTAATAGGATTTCATTTGTGAGAGTCAAAGAGACTTGGATTTTAAAGACAACCATACATTGCATTATCTCTGAGACAGCAGAAGGGCAAGACGGTAAAAAACCACTGTAGATAAAGAGCTTAAGTTGTCAGTAATATATTTGTCAGCTGAACTAGACTCGCACAAAATGACTCATTTGGTTTAAGGGGGCAGTGTGCAGTAGGACTAATACCTTCGCCCTGTCTGTACAAAAAAACCCAACCCCAAACAACACCCAGAAGCAACTCAGCAGGAATGAATTTTAACTCCCAAAGTAAGCAGATTAGAAATCTAATAAACCTGTAGCCACAGATGAACCAAAACTGCAATGCAATCACCTCATACTGAGCATACAGGTACATCCATAAAAAGGGCTGAAAGGTAAAACAAAATAAACGCAGCACACTAGTTATTCAGTGGTAAATGTCCACATTCTATAGAATACCTGATGAACAGTAAAAATACTCTTATTCTGAAGAAATTTGTGCACTTACCTGTATGATAAAAATAAAAATTCTGATTAAGTATAGACAAACCCAGTACGCTTCTAAAAATCATCAGTTTACCTATCAGTTTTTGAACTATGAATATCATCCTGACAGTTTTGGGGCTTCCTGAGGGGTGAACCCATTTCAGCTCTACGGCAGGTATCACAAAGGATCTAGTAGGCAGTAGAAGACAAAGGAAAATTATTATGGAAGTCATACCAGTTAGTCCCAGCTACCTTGTGTCTAAATCTACAAAGGTACATCTACATTAGCAGTTTAGCATGCTTCAAAAGCTTTTTCTCATGCAAATCATACTAGCATCTACACGTCACACACTTTTGAGTGTAAACATGCTATGATGCTGGAGTGCAGAAACTGGATTCTCTTAAGCGCCTCTCATCTTTCTTGAGAACAGGCATTTTGGGATTAGGGCAAATGTTTAGAAATTCTCATCAGAATCAACAATTTCCATACTGATTTTAACTTCTATTTTCTGGCAGGATTTCCAAATTGGGTTAGCATGACACTACTTAAACATCATGTTTTATTTATATACAAATATGAGCGTTGATTATTTGCTCTTAGGCTGCTAAAGAAACAAGAGTCCTTGCATAGATGCAGTTTCACACATTTCAGTAAGGTAATTCCCCTGTCAAAGACAAACTTTTTTCACAAGCACACGATTTTGCATGTGTATAGGCACACTTACCCAATTTCATCCACAGTATAGATTACTTACAAACACTGCATTTGTGGAATAGCTGCTTAAGTGCCAGATTTGGCTTTTGTGAACCTCTCATTCCATGAAAGTAATTAGAAATTATTATGGTACTTGAGGGAAGGAGAATTTTAACATTTACATATGCATTAATGTCTAATGTTTTCAAACTAATAGCATGTATACGAAACATGACTCATTTTGTTAATAGATTAGGATGTTTTCTGCAAAAACATATTCTTATTAGTCACCTCTTTTAGGGAGGTCAGCAAATATAACTTTCCATTAGCTAATACAAGGAATCAATCCAAGATAAGAGGTGCTCTGCTACACAACCTTTGATCTTATGTTCAGTATTTTCCAAGATATAAGCATACATTAACACTACACCTGAAAAAGGAAAAACAACCAATAATTGATACTGAAAGAGTACTATATGAAAAATTGACGCACAATACAGCTGTTGACTACTTTACTCATATCACCCTTCCCTTGCCACATCAAGCTCACCCTCCCCAATGTAAACCTACTTCCATACTAGTTGGCCTGGAGACATTACAGTATAAATCTCAATGCACGTGTGGTGTATGGGTCCCACAAGAATATTTTGACAGAACATTTTGAGTGACTGCATCTGTATGTGTAAACCCTATACCTCTCATGTAAGGGTATAAAGTGTGGAGTAGGCCTGATTTTTAAAGCTTTGTAAATGCTTCAAGGTTGTGGCTTTTGAGGGATTGAGAAGCAATTAATTAAAAGGTAGGCTGTGATAAATAAGTTGGTAATACTTCAAATAATAGTTTTAATATAAAACAGTAAGTAAGCTTTTCAACTTCAGCTTGCCCACAGCGATAGAATATTTTGTTCTTCCTGTCAATCTGGAATGCAGCATAGTGGCATCCTTCACCTGCAAGTAACACTGAAGATGTCATGAGCTACCTGATGCTCAAAGTCTATGGATTGATGACCACAGCAGCAAGTGTTCTTTCCAAAATTGTGCCTCCAGCAATTGAGTTAGTGTCCAGATAAGATAGCAAGAGATAACGATATTCAGCTGCTCAGCTCAACAAATGAATTATTGGCAAGCCTCATCAGACTCAACTACAAAATCTGGACAGTGGCTCACCAGCAATCTGAAAACATTGACATTTACTGACATTTTGTTTGTTGGCTTCTTTTAAGACATCTCCTTGAGCAAGAAAAGCATCAGTTGACCAGATATGGCTATAAATGTGAGAACACTGCAAGAAAGACTTGATCCTGTCAAATAATAGAACACATGACATTCAGGATCTTCATAAACAACATATGGCTGTACTGTGACACATGGAACGTTCTTACCAATGAAGTCATTGCACAATGTTCAACTGAAATAGATAACCAATAGCAAAATCTCAATTGCATAGATCGTGTGGAGAATGAGGCTCGGCCAGGCTGCTTTTAACTTGTTCTGATTAAATGGCAACCTTGCAAGGAAAAAGTCATCCCAGGGAGGTGACTACAGAGTGTTGCAACCCTGTATGTCCAACACCTCATCCCACTGTTTCACAACAGATGAGATCAATTTGCCTATGTCATAGTAATACTTTCATTCTTGGTTTACTTATTCATAGTCTTTCCAATATGACTTCCTAACTGCTTTCTATTCCATACATAATTGTAAGCATTTTATCTTCTCACATATAACATATCACCATTTTTTCAAGGAAAATAAAACAAACTTCCTTGAAAAGCATTTGCACGTGTGTTTTTTTGTTTTAAGTCACCATAAGTAACAACTGCAGACTTTCATACTCAATTGGCCCAAAACCCAAAAGGCTTAAAATGATAGAACAAGAGCAGTATCCAGGTACATCATCAGTTGCTGTAGAGGACTAGAATTTGTGCACTGCTCTGAAAAAAACAATGAACAACCCAACAACCCTCATTCATTGTCCCTTCTTGAAGTAGGAAGTGTGGGCTTTTTGACAGTTATGAATGCACAGCAGTCAGCCACAATGGCAGCAACCACTTTGAGTCTATCTTGCAAGATTAGAGCTTGAAGTCCTCACAAACAAGCATTCTTGACAAATGGGAGACATGTATTCCTTCCATCTTCATAACTTTTTTTAATTTTCTTTGAAATGTAAGGAGGAAGAAAATAGAAATAACTTTTTAACAAAACTTACAATAGCAACAACCAAAAGTGAGACTCCAACAAATCTTTTCAAGCCTGTGGCTTTTTGACATGATACATGTTACCTTCTCATCTCTCTGCCATGAAATAGTGGCTACACTCACAAAGGAACAGGCTTGAAAATGCTTTTTTCTGGACACATCAAGTCTCTTAGCTGAGTATAGTTTTGAGAAGACAGGCAGATCAAATGTGTTACTGGAATTTCAGGATAAATTTAGAATATGGCTGCAGTAATCACTGTCCCAGGAAAGAACATATAAAAAAACACTCTGAAATGATCTGGCACTTACCCTCATGACGAAATGACAGCAGCACCTTTAACAGCAAAGTAGAACACAGAACCTTAGAATAAGTTTTCAAGGAGCTTTCTGTGACCTTTATGAGGCAACACAATACTCTCCCTTGAGTGAGTTCAAAAGAAAAGTGACAGGAAAGCATGAAGAGGAACTTGGATAGCTCTGGAAATGAGGAGGTCTAGCACAACGTTACTGAATAGGAGGAATTCAAATTTCTGCTACGTGTACCATGATAGTGATAGATGCTGGGCTCACAAGCTGCTTTGGAAGTACAAAGTCAAGGATTTTCATTATGAAAATCTTTACTGGATCCTAGAATGTGATGAAAATACCTAAATAGGTTTCCATTCGTAAGAGTGGTTCGTTCCCTCAGACATTTTTCTGCTAAGTATGAGACTTTTCAAAGCAAGAGGCAATTCCCTCTGGCAGCAGTGCTCAGTCACCAGCACTCAAGCCATCAGGTGCAGTAAGTCAGGTTCTTAGTATACATCAGAAATGCATCTGATCAGAGTGTGAATCAGACAATGGGTATCTGCAGTAGGACTGACAGCTAGAATGACTTTTGTCAGTGAAAAGCTTTAATACTGTCCTGTCTAATCTTGCACAACACTCATGGAATCAAGGGAATAGACAGAAGAACATAAAAGAGATCCAAGTTCACTATAATAAGTATAAAACTATCTAACACTGAATAGTCTTGTGTTGCCCACGGGTCGAAATGGACAGTTGGTATAGACTGTGTTGGTAAAATCATTTAGGATAACTTTCTCGCTAAACGAATACTGGCTCTTAATAAATCTTTTCAGGAATTACTTACTCATGAATCATTACCACATGGCCATTCAAGCAGTATATCATGCTGTTAGGCTTCTTGCAGAGCAATGACTAAACTCCCTTACTTCTTTATAAACCAGACTGAGAACACATAACTGTTCAAGATCTGCAAAAATATAGATAAAATGGATATAAAAGCTTTACACTACAGTCTTTTGGTACTGGTTCAAGTGCATTTATGCAAATCACTTTGTAAGTAAGTGCTCTGCACTTAAAAATTATTCAGAGAAGCACCTTAATCTGTTGATGTATCTGTATGAACGACTGTCAAGACAGAAAGGAGAATGGAATTTCCTGTTGTGAGTTCAAGACAATAACCCACCAACTCTAGCAAGAGCTTCAGTGTGGAACAAGTGTCTGAACAGTTATTAATTTCAAAGCTACGTGTTCTATAAGAGTCAGTTAGTTTAGAACTAAAAAAAAAAAAAAATAACATGAAAAGGGCTTTTAGCCTTGAAAAGCTGGAAAGCTCATGTCTCTAGTGTTACGCGTTTTATTTCAGGGAGACAGAACAAGGTGGGTTTTGAAGTCCCAAAATCCCCTCATCTGTTGGACTGGTTCTGGGATACTCTCTTTCTAATCCATTTCAGTCCAAAGCTGAAGGGTCACTGGCAATACTTATAAATGCACAGTCTAAGGCACACTTCAAAACAACTGGCTGTGCTTTCCCTCAGAAACAATCCCATCTCTCCACACCCCTTTCTTGTAGCTTTCACAGAAAGTACTTATTAGTCAGGAAACAGACCAAAAATTTAATATAAGTTAAATGCAGCAGAGTCTAGCTCTTTTTTCACTCAGATGCCTAGATGAGCTTTGCAAGAGAGAAGACCTGTATACCTAATCAACTCAGAAACCTTGAACACATTACTAAGAAATCACCCCACAACCCTGTATTTCCTAATCCTTGCATTCCTTTCTAGGTTTCACCTAACATTAACATATGTTTTACTCATCATTAAAACAGTCTGTTGGTCACACTGCTTTGAGACACTTTTGCTATGGAGATCGTCAGCAGACAACTTACAAACTCGGGACCAAAATTAAGTGCCCCAAGTTGTTGAACTACACACTAATCCAACAAATGGAGAGTAGAAATCCACCATGTCCCCAAATCTGTCTCTCTCTTTCTAGCTGTGCACACAAAAGATTTCTACAATTTTATCTTTTTCTAGCATTTTTTTTCTATGTATCAAATTTTCACAAAAGAACAACTTATTATGTCTGTACTTTAAATTTCATACATTACCTAACTTAGTCATATCATTCTTTTTAACTCATCTTCATCCCTACATCACAAAATAAAAGTCACTTTTGAAGTTCAGCGTTCCATTGCAGTCACAGTTTTGGGGTTGAGGTTTTTTGGTCACAGTTAGTAATTTGTTCATTTTTTAATTCTGACTTTGTTTTCTGAAAAAAATTTCTTTAAAAATCCTGATAGACAAAATTCAATAATTGTAAATGGATAGCAGGATATACTACTCTAAAAATAAAACCATATTATTTGATTAGTTTTACAAGGAAAGGACAGAGCGGCTCCTCTTGATTAACCTACCATGAACAATTAAAGGAAAAAAAAACATCAGTGGCAGTTTAACTGTTTTCATTTAAGTGACAGCAGTTGAAAAAAGAGCCAGTTATTAAATGCCTTCAAATGGTACATTATGCAGAACAGGTAAAAAAAAAAATGTTTTTTTAAAAAAGTCACTACTCAGTCTAGTGAAAAAAGATTTACAACCTCAAACCACAGCTATCGTCAGAAAAATGAAACGTGTAATAGGGGACTAAAACCATACAAATGTAACCTTTCCTTAGTCAAGATTAAAATAAAATAGCTTTTAAAAAAAGCTCTGAAGAACAGCTCAGCAAATGATGCAATCACATTTCTTTTAGACAAAAATCACGACCATGTCACTTTCCCACTATTGCTTTCCTCAAAGACAGTTTTTATCAACCCTTCAGCAACAACTGTCATTTTGATGTTGCATGTGCTGGTGTTAACAACCAGAATAAATACAACACCCACCCTTAACCACAACCACAATATAAATAGTGAATCGAACTGTTAAAGCAGAAAAGGATTGAGAGTGATAAGTAATGAATGGCTAAAGGGTTTCATGAAAGCATTACCATTCTTCTCATGGCTTAATGGTCTGAGCACATTATTTGTATGGAGAGGTGATAACTCTCCCAGCTGACAAACAAAAACCAGCTTTCAGCGTACTAGTTCTCCTTTAGGCTTTGCTGGTTTTGCATTACAACTTTGAAACTATATGGAAGCAAATAAGAAATACAGTGAATTAATCCTGATTATGTACTTTAAAACCAGTATTTTATTTAGTTTATGATTTTCAGAATTCAGTATTGGCTTACTGCATGGTATATTATTTTCCCACGTCATGTCCACAGCTATCTCCGAACTATCCCAGAGAGAATTCTCTCACAGGATTTAGTTATTGTAATGAACTCCCTCCATAATATCCCCCTCCTCACCCACAGCTACCAGCCCGAATTATTTCTACTGAAACTCAGTAGTATTAATCAGCGCAAAATTTTTTCTCAACTTTAAAGTTGCTTCTTCTGTCTCTTGTCCTCCCATGAAAAGAGGTTTTGAGTCCAAAAGTTTGTTTGGTCTTCTCTTGGCTACATCACTTAATCTAGCAAAATGCTTTATTTCTCTAATGCTTTATTTCTCTTGTTGTGGCAATCTGCCGCTCTTTGGGGATGTTTTTTGCCCTCAAAAAAGGGGAAGGTATTGTCATACAGATCATCAGAATATTTTATTGTACTCCAAAAAAGTTGTACTACAGTAACACAGATATAGGTAGTACGACTTTATTACAATCTCTAGTATCTACTTTAAAGGAAATACAATAGTTCAAGGCTGTTGCTAATAGGAGGTTTCCTGCTGAGTTCTCTTAGGAAAAATAAAAAATTTCCTTGAAACAAATCTATGTATTGCTCATATAATAATGAAGTAACATTTAGACATAATGGCACCTAGACACTAAACAAACCTTAATTTTCCCAGAAGACAGCCTGATAGCCTGACTGGAACATTTTATAATTTATTTGGAGGAAGAATTTAACCCTCAAAATCTACTTGCATCATTCTCCTTGCAGCAGAAGTATCCATGACTCACTGTTGACACCAGGCAGTGGTATGATACAATAACCTTCCTGTGCTTCTCAACTGCTAGGACTGGCAGTGACTCACCAGCAACTCCACTCAGGCCAAGATTTCCCGTGATGCAGGCTTCTGTGTGCACCACTTCTTCAGCGGCCTTGCTCACCCTCTCAGATTCACACATCCAGCATCCACAGCCAGGTCATATAGATGATGCCCCATATCTTACCTCAATTATATAAAAGCAACTAGATATTTATTCAACCCAAACAAAAGCTTTGGCTACATACTAGTACTACTAAAATAAATGAAAAATGCGATTCAAATATCCAAAAAGACCAAGAGATCTATGGATTCTCTTATTTCCCTCCAACCCCATAGCAAAATCTGCATTAGGGACCATAGTTCAAAGATAAAACACTTGTCTTAACCGACTGCATTTGAGGTTTTCAATGCAAACCTTCACAAAGTTTCAACTTTTTATTGGTTTGTCTGCTCTTAGGACATTTCCAATCATACGAGCATATCATGAACAATAAGTCACTAAAAATAAAAAACTATGCTGCTACAGTGTTTTAAATGAAAAAGTAAATATTCTTGATAAGTGATTTCAGGAGAAGAAAAAAAACCCCCAAACTATCCAAAATTAGTTTGACAGAAAAATTCCCTTTATTTCCTAAGAAAAAGTAACACCAGAACCTTGACCCCTCACAACCAACAGATGGTTGATGCAAAATAAATAGATAACAGTTGAGTAATGGATCCAAAGCTAAACCAGTAACTCCATTGATCCGCTGAATCCATCCTCACTTCCGTGAGTTCAGAAGGCAACATGAAAATTTATGAAGCTTTTCCTTTCCAAAGATACAAATAATAAGCTTGAAATAGCTTAAAAATAAAACAATTTTCTATAAGTGTAGCAAAAATACATTGTTAAAGAATGATCTAATAAAAAAAAGTTTAAAAAAATTAAAAATATGTTTTTGGCAAAAATTTGAAATGCCAGAAGCAGCTATTTTACATAAGAAAAGGTACTACAATATCCTTTCAGTTCCTGTTTATCTACTAAGACTTAAGAAATGATATGCTTCAGCCTCATCATTCATTTTTACAAGTATTTGTAATATAACCATATTGTCCATGTATAAGTAACACTCTGCAGTGTCAAGACTGGCTATAACTCAAAGGGACAAAAGACTACAGAAAAAGCCAAAGGTTTAGAAGCCAGTTTCTTGATTTTAGCATCAAAATCAATTCTAGAAACCATAGATAAAGCTCTTACAGGAAATACTGAAAGAAGTTTCTGTGTAGGTCCAGAAAGGATAAAAACAGTATTTCCAACAAATTTACCTCTTTTTTCAAGGTTTTTCCAGCTTGATTACACTGGCAAATGAGCAAGAAATGTTACCCTCAAACTGGATTTCCCAATTCTGGTTGGTGTAGAAGCATCCCTGAAGAAATCTCCTCAGCCTTAGTCCCTACTACGTTTGCATGGGAGATGTCAGTAACCCCTCTTTCATTTACAGTGAGTTTAGTGACTACACAATGTGGTCATTAAGACCAGAGACAGCCAGATCATATGTTACCATCTATTTACAGAAGAATGATCCAAGAAAACTGCAGTTTCAGAGAAGAAACATCAGGATGAAAGATCAAAGCTGATCCCCCAACCGAATGTCTGATGAATATAAGGACAAAACAAGTTCAAGATTCCTCCACCCGAATCTGTTTTGCCAGGGAAGAGGTAAGGGTTAAAATACTCTGCCACTCCCTGGAGGAAAACTGTATCAATACTGAAATTTTTATTTAATAACTGCTTCTTTTACTAGTGGAAACTTTCTTATACTCCCTGACAACACAGCTCTGCATGTAAACTTTATGAGATGACTAATCACTATTAGCAATTTCTTGTACCTCCCAGCCACCACCTTCTCCTCAACTGCATGGACATCCTATTTTAAAGAGACACTGTAAAAATAAGCTAAAGGCTCCATAGATGTAGGTAAGACGTAGAGGAGGTGAACATAAATACAGACTGAACATCTAAATAATCTCCATTCATAACATTCCTTTTTCTTTAAATGACTGTCCGTATGTATCATCACACTACAGGTATAGAGTACCTGCTTATTGCATGCATTATCAGAGAACCCAAAGATTGTGGATAGTTAGAAGCTTCTCTGTTGGCTGGACACTCCAATTAGTGGCATGCTTAACAAATGTCTGAATGGAAGTGCACTTCCAGCTCTGTGGGTCTTCCAAAGGCTAATTTTTCTGAGATGCTACAGAAATAGTTTGTCCCCAAACCAGACATTTTCTCCTCTGCTCTGTTACAGCATGTCCTAAAATAGTGACCCAGAAGAACAGACTCTGATGAGAAGCTGTCAAACCTAGAACCTTCCCATCAGGGAAACAACAATGAAAAATAAAAAGGCATGTTTTCACAGAGGCCAAGTTATATATAACTAAGATCATGAAGCTCTTTAGAAGGTAGCCTGCATAATGCCATCTTTGGTGAGAATGAATGGGATATTTTGAAAACAGGTAAAGGATAATCTGCCACAAAAAAAAAAATGCAACTCAGATCACTTGGGCTGCATGCTTCAGACATGTACAAAGTTCAATTGTATACTGAAGGAACGAGACGGTGGGGAAAAGAGGATCAGTTCTTAAGTTGCATGAATTTCTACAGTCCTGCCTGCTAACAGCTATTAAGATATCCTCTCTTGTGGACGGAAAAAGAGAAGAATATCATAACCTCAAATGGTTAGTCTATTATTAATACTTGCTTCATGATCCATTGTGGGTTTGTGTTACTGATGTGGTATCTGCACATGAATAGCCCGAGGCGACAACTTCTTCAGAAGAGGAGTATCAAAGGTTATTTATTTATTCCAAGCCTACTGTTATTTCATAGCTGAGTTCTATCCGGAAGGTAATCAGAAGTCAGTAATCAGCTACATTCATTTACCACTATTTAAATATTTGTATCAAATGCATTTGCTAATGAACAGATTGAATTAAAAAAAGAAAAAAAAAAGAAAGAAAAAAAAAGTGTTCAGGGCATGGAGACACTTACCAGGTGCTAAATCTCCAAATTACACATAGGGAAGAGTACCTCTTACTCAGCCAATCAGTTGATCAGCCAATCCAGAACAAGAGACAACATCTGGTCTAAAAAGCAACACTTACATCCTCAAGAAAATGAATGGTGCTTTTTTTAGTTAGAGCAGCAGACTTCTTTAGAAGCTCTAAATGAATTTCTGAATGAAAGAATCAGCAAAGGGAAAACTTCAATCTGTCTGGACAGCACAGAAAGCTTCAAGAAGGCAATCAATTATAAAAAACTAACACTACATCAAGATGAATTTCTCCTTAATGCAAACTGAGGCGTCAGGTATATAGAGACAAACTACTCAGTGAAGCACATCTCACCAAGAGGTAGGTCTTCAATGTACCAGCTGGATGTCCTGGTGAAGGTGTGGGTTGGAAGACCTTGAGATTCAGCTTTAGAATAAACAGATTAAGAAGGTTTCTCTTCTAGTTGTGTGTGTTGTTCTTTCATAAGCCATTTATAATGGTTTTTCTTATTCATTCACAACATTTACTCAACTTTTAGCAAAGCATGTTTGAAGTGTGTCTTAGAGGTAGGTTAGAGCTTTGTTACAGATCACTCCTCACTTTAAGGCTGTAACAAATTAGTAAACAGAACACCGTTTTATATAGGCATTTAAGTAGCGTTCAGCCCTTAGGGCACTGCTCTGAGCATCCAAATGACAACTACATACGCTTACAGAACATATATGGACTAGATTGACAGCTGGAAGAAACATCTTCCAACGAGCAATTATAACAATGAAGGTTGTCCAGCATGCAACACAGCACTGAAGAACTTGCCTAAACAGACACTGACATTTCCTGAGAGCTGGTCAGACTGTGAAAGAGCATCTTTACACAAGAATAAAAGAAAAGTAAAGCCCTAAAATGGCTGCTAAAAGAACTTGGAACAAGCTAACAGGCCAACGTTCTTGAGATTGGTTTTAAAATCATAAAAAGGACTCTCTGAACAACAGACCTGCCCAGAAACCCACAAAATACCTTACTGCTTCATGTTCCCAATAACATATGGATGCTTCCCTATCATTCATAAAGAAAGAAACCGTCTCTCTGAAATTTTGAGACAATCCTACTATAATGTTGAGTAAACACACTGAGATGTAGATGTTCCACCTTCCTGCACTCCAAATTCCTGTAAAGGAGAGCTGTCCATAAAAGCTGTACATAAGAGACGTGCACAAAAAAATGAAGGTTTCAAATCCAGGAGTACCAGAGTCATGCCAATAGAGCTGAAATTGCATCAGACAAAACCCATGCTAGCTTCTGCAACACCCTAGGGTCCTGCAGAATAAAGACACTTTGCCTCGTTAAACCCTTGGAACAGATAAACTCCAGACAATCCTGGAAATAGACTTGCCATGGAACAGAAGAATCAATGTTATTCTCCTGTATCTCAAAGAGGCTGATCTCAGGTCCTCCCCAGAAGCCAAATGGAAAAAATAAAATAAAAAAAAAAAAGGCACCCAATAATGGCAACCTGAATGCCTCAGTCACTTAAAATCTTATCGCACAACTAGGATACCCAGTGTTCCCTGCAAGAAGACTGCCAACCACTACTTCCAATTACAAGTATGCCAGAAACTAGTGAACCTCCAAATGTTCTAAGAGGGAGAGTTATAATCTTCTTTATTTGCTGGAACTGTTTTAGTCACCTTAAGTCATCACCTACAACTGATGCCTTAGGACAGAGGGAAACCCATGGCATGTTTTCCAAATTCCTTTTGCTTTGAGCACCTTTGTTCAAGGCAAGTATCTTTAGCAGACCAGAAGTAGTAAGTAATATGACCTGACCTGGAGGGAAGTCAAATTGCCTGGTTTTCTGACACCAGTAATATTCTTTTACAGGATGTACAACGTGATTCAGATTACATGGTACTTCCGTAGACGGATAGGAGGGGTCCATTAAAAGGGAGGGCAAGAAAAAAGCAGGATGTTTTACGCATGACTCTCAGTATCCAGCAGACAGGAATCCAAGACAAGGCATTTTAACCAGACACATGACTAACCAAAAGCGACTACTGAAGATTGAAGCAAAACGAGTCATACGCTTCTCAGTGAACACTCAAAAACATGCCATTGACAGAACACAAACTGGGCAAGTGGCTGAGTTGTAACTGTAGCTGGCACATAAAGATCATCAAAAGATGACATTTAGGTACACAGCGATGTCGGCCCAACATTTATAAAGTAGGAGATGAGGTTGGCTCCTCTATGCAATAGGCTGCATAGCAGTATCTGCCACAAAACTGTTTCATTAGAGCAAGCCTTCAGCTTGGGCTTACTTATGAGGAGATTTCTAAGCAGAGAAATCATCCAGGAGTGCTTTGAACTCATCCAGTTGATAGTAAGTATAAACAGGTCTGAAGAGCTTCATATGTTTTACAAACCTACATAGGATAATGCTAGAAGAAAAGGTTCCCCCTCCACCCATAATACATCACATCTTTTATGATCCATACTGGCATGACTCGTAAACCCAGTGAACTCAGGTTTAATTTCACCACTGCAACAAAGTAACTCAGGGACAGATGTGAAAAAATAAATTTTTCCTCAGTGTCAAGATTTAAACACAATGATCAATGCAAGGCCATATGGAAGCAGGAGCATTCCACAAAGGAAAAGCTAGTTTCAGCATTGTCTGGTAAAGCACACAGTTTAAAGAAAATGTGCCGAACGGGTTAGCACACTGTGGAGGGAGCAGAAGGCAGGTTTCTGCACAGACTTTGCTGTAACTAGAGTCCACTGACCACTTGCCACAACAGATCTGCCAGTACTCCAAGCAGACTGATGATAGAGGATATGAGAACCCCAAAGTCCAGGACACACACAAAAAAATGGTCTTTATCATTTAATAAGGGCAGCAACTCAGGTAGGAATAAGATGACACAGAATAATAGTCTGTGCTCCACCTCTTGAGCTTGCTTTTGTATAGGAAGACGTGAAGATTTTCAAAGACTAATGGCTGAAGCAGCGAAGCATCAAGAACAGAGCTGGAGAAGGTTCAGCCATTTGTAGAGCCCTACGAAGACATAGTCTTTTTCTACCTGCATACCACCTGTATCACTTCATTCAAGATGACCGGAAGAAAAGATGTAAAAAGATAGTAAGGGACTTGGGTGAAATACCTATGTCTTTCATGAAAGGAAAACCCCAGTGCTCCAAAGCAGAGGAGTCTAGAAATAAAGAGGCAGCTGACATGCAATGAGAAGTTGCTATTTCACAGAAGTAGCAGCTTTGTACTATCATCCCTTCTCTGTAGCAGCCATAAATTGAGCTAAAGTTTTTAAAGGTGGAAGAGATCTTCTCTTGTTGCCCTGGAAAAGAGCAAGTCTTGGGAATAAGACAGTATGGAGAGACTGTCCAAGGACTAGCTTCATGCTAGACTTGTTGTCTATGGGTTGGAGGAGAAATCAGGGTTGCATGTAGATCTCCAACATTCAAGAACATTCTGATTTAAAGCCAAAGCTGATGGATGCGTCCAGCAAATAATGAAGTAGTCTCTCCTCTTTTCCTCGAAAGGCATTAGACTTGAAGCCTTTGTAAATTGAACACTTCCTCGGGGATCTGGTCCTCCAAGAAAAAGTAAGTGTTTGGCACTCCTGCGGGGCAAGGGCATAATGGATACCATTTAAAACATGTCAGCTTCACGAAATGAAACAGACACATGAAAGAAAACAAAAAGAAAGAATGACTAAAAACCAGCTAAAAGGCATAAAAGCAAAGTCTATGCAAAGCAAGCTGTTGCTCAGCCCCATGCCACTAAAGATATTGTTAAAAGCTGTGCGCTTCAGAGATGTACTACCTATTTCTTTTACACTTTACAGATCCATAAAAACTTGGCCAGAACCTAGCCCAACCTCCTACTTAAAGCAGCAGTAGTAACAACACTAGATCAGGCCAGCTCCTCTCAAATATTTAGTGCTATTAATATCTTGTGCCATAACCTGCGAATTAGCAACTTCAAACGTATTTCAAGCTTTGATACATGTCAGTAGAAGCTTTGATATATGTCAGTAGAATTTTCCATTTAGTTTGTTTAAATAGAAAAAAACTTGTATGGCATTTCTGCAGACAGACAAAAAATTCAGTCTTGCTTATACATACATGTAGTAATTCAAGCTAAAATTCCAAATCCTGTACGTACTGCATATACGAAATAATATTAACCAGAGCATATTTCTGTTCAATAATAACTATTCACGGTAATTGTAATAAATTACAGCTTTATCCTACGGACCTGTATTACAACATACTATAACATTATTATAACATAGCAGAACTGCCTCCATCTTAGAAACCACTAAGAATTCTCAAAGATCATAATGAGTATGGAAGCAGCAAAATATTTGAATGCCAAGTAGTCAGATTCAGTTACTTTCTACCTTGGTGTTTTTAACAATTTGTCTTGATTCACAGTAAACCAATGCAAGAAAAAGGAGCAAAAGTACTACATGTAAAAATGTTCCTGAAATCCTAGTAACAGCAGTATCTAAGTCAAAAAAAGAAAAAACAGAAAAAGATCCCCAGTTAATAACAATTTACACTCTCTAGACCACAACAAGGCTGCACTTTTCACCAAAGATCAATAGCACTGCATCTTTCAATGCACCATCTCCTACTTTTGCAAAGGCCTCTGCACTCCCTCAGGCAAACTCATTTCCTTTTCTCTTTATCTGTTTGGAACACCAGCCAACTTCTATGCAATGGAAAACAGAAACTAGCTTGGCCAAAGACAGGTTTATCCAACCCAATAGGCAACAGCTGAAAGGAAAAAAAAAACCAAACCAAACCAAACAAAAATTCATTAATTTACTAGAATAATGATCAGGAATGTATGCATCCATGAACAATAGAGTGCAAAAAGAAAGTTATACAAGCCTCAATACTGAGAGACAAGTAATTTTAAAACAGAAGAGATCTTTGCTTTCCTTCAACTAATTTAGGGCTTTCTGATACAAATTAATATAATATTTAGAGCAGCTACTCAGGGCAGCATACTTCATACCACTAGCTTTTTAAAAAATCTGGCAGCCTAGACTGAACGCAAATGGGATGAAACTGGTCTCAAGGCAGCTGCTGAATAATCAAAGGCGAATATTCCCTCTGCATAAATCCTATGAAGAAGTAGTTAATTAGTAAGCCATTAAAAACACATACAAAATATTGTTCCATCCTGAGAAGGGTCTGACTCCCACCATCACTGTGACCCTGAAGAAAAATACTGCTTTTTAAAAGTTCAGAACATTTCTTCTGAGACACTTTGTACCCAAGGAAGCTGACCTATCCAGTGAATGCACATTCACAGTAATAATGGCTATAAGTAATGCCATGAAGATAAGGCATTCATTACTGCTTCTGTAGTCTTTTGACACCATCTATAGCTTTTCTTACCTGTTTCTTAAGAGTTCTTTTACTCTTCACCATTTACAAACGTATATAAGAACAAAAATCACCTGTATACGTGAATAAAAATGAAAAATCATGCAAATTTTTTATTAGAAATTTTATTTCTAAGAAAATGCTGTTTCAAAGCATGGTAAATTTTCAGTCCTTCTATTAGGCAGGTACACCTCAGGCATTTTTTCTAAACCGAGACAGAAATTTAAAACCTTAATTTCTCCTAACCTCATCTATGAGGCATGAAACTTTATTTTTTCCACAGCTTATGCAAAGGAAGTATCAGTTAAAGAAACATTCCAGGACTTTGCTGTGATTCATTTGCTTATAAGAACTAACTTAGAATTACTGCCTGCAGTACTTTTGAGTCGAGCTGATTCCGTGAGATTAAGTACTTGGCTGACGGGATTTTTTTATTATTAATTTTTATGCTTTAAATAAACCCTCATAGCTTCAATTCTAACCCCAGCAAGCTAATGCCTGAATTTTAGCAGCTGCATACTCCCCACTCACAAACAGAAAAAATGACATTATCAGTTTCTTTGCATATAGATGTTATGAAATGTACAGTTATTGAGACTGCCTGGGGTTGCAGGTGCCAGCTGAAAAGCCTACCACTCAGACTACCACTTAGTGGTAAACTAGGAAAATGCCTCTACATTAAAAAGCAGAACAAAAAATTAAGTTGTTAATGGATTAAAAATGTCATTCACAGCCAAATCACACAAATCAGGGAGACCACATGCCCTAAAGACCTCATTCAAAAGTCACGCAACTCAATATATTCGCTCTTATTTCTATTCTGTTGTCTAAGTGGGTTAGAGCACCAGAAGTCAGGATAGAAAAGAAAGCTTTTGATCACTTGCCTATCAGCAACTAATCTTAAAGATGTGGATTTTGTTTAGTGTTTAGTTCTGTAATAGGAATTGAAGTGTCATGTCACTAATAAACTGTACATTTATTTAAAACTCACATGGATATTCTGAAATCTGTATAATTTATAAAGCCGCATATAAAATCTAGGCCTCAGTATCAACAGTTACAATTACCTACATGCCCATTAATTTTTTGATGTTTTTTGTCAAGTACTGCTGTTCACAAGCGTGTCCTTTCTAATTTTCTACCAAGTTGGTAGCACACAATTGATGTGGAAGAAACATTAACTTTTAGGCCACTCAGTCATATTTATTTAGCAGTTAAAAGTAATGGTATGAACGCTAAGTGAAAATAACAGCTAGGCCCCTGAAACAACAGTAAGACATAATGGTGTGCATCAGGCAGTTTCCAGTGGGTACTTATATTTATCAAGACCTGAAGAGCACTCCGACTCATCCGTATCTGTGGAACACATTTCGATTAAGTTGTTATGAAAACAACATTCTACGGCCGTGAGTTCCTCCATAAGAGCAAAAGGGTGTCTGCTAACAATTCAAATCGAGCTTCAGCGTGCAGCACCACTTGACAGCAATGAAATGTAATTATGGGAGCAACTGCTGAAAGAAGCACTCCTTTTCAATTAAATGCTAGCACCAGGCTAACAGATCAATCCATTTTCTAGACTCTAATGAATAAATATTCTTAGAAAAGCCTCTGCTCTTACTAAGTAGTCATTGAGTTTTTACTGTTGCTTTGTGAATCAGTTGGTAAACACTTAATGGCATTTGAAGCTCCCACATTTACTTTTTCTGCCTTTGTGTACAAATTGTCACAATATTTTACCTCTTCAAGGTTGATGTCTGTATACAACGAAGTGAGACACGCAGGTCAGAAATTTTTCATCACCGATAAACCTAACAGAAGATTTTTAATTTTTAGAACTCTTGAACAGTAAAACTCGTATGTAAAGCTAAAGAAATACAGAATTAATGTCAGTGGGAGCTAGACAAAGGGAAATGTGTATTCACAAAGTTGCCTCCGATTTACTCCCTTAGAGATATCTCAATAATATCCAAAATATAACAGAGCAGAAAACACACTTCTAGCCTCAAATTTTTAATCAGTATCTTGAATGCTGTGAAACATTTAGTAAATAATATATGACTTTTTTTTTAGCAGCTCATATATGTCTCTGATGAGAATAAACAAGGAACTAAGTTCTCCATACACTTGAGGCTTAAAATATCTGAAAATTATTTGCTAAATAAGGTTTTCTTCTTACAGTATGACCTTCAAGTTAGCTACTTCTAAGAATTTAATGGTCAGCTCAGGTAAGGCCTGCACTTAAGAAAAATACAGGTTTTAAGCATTATAAAGCTTTGCTTTCAAAATACATCTACAAATTCAAAGCAGATTTTAGTGGAAGCTGTCAAGTTTTAGCATTTAATATGTTTGCCTGAAAGAAACATTAAGGTCCTTCCAACTCTGACAAGAGTAGAAGTCCAAATTTAAGTCTGACAGCTCAAGCCTTGATTACTTTCAGCTCAATGCTATTGACTGAATCAAATGCTCTTTACAGAAATTTCTCATGAATATAAGTGAGGGTAAAATTTGTAATTGAAACAGAAAAACAAGACTCTTAAAGCTGATACAGATTTCATCATGAAAATTTCTCAGCTTTTTCTAAAAGAAATAGAAAAGGAAAAATAAACAGCTCTATCAGTTCTAGTGAGTAGGAAAGGAAGACATCAAAGCCCGAGGCATGAAAAACACATGAGAAAATGGCATTGCATTATAGTCCAGACAAGTACTCTGTGCAGTGTGTAGGGAACCAGCTGATGGGTCACATCCAGAGTGTGGTGGTATGTCTTCATAAACAATCTGGATGATGAGATCAAGAGTACCCTGATAAAGTCAGAGTGAGAGTCATCCTGCAGAGTAGGGTGGAAGAGTGGGCTATAAAGGAGTTCAAGGACAAGTTTAAGGTCTTCCACCTGGGAAAACAGAACCTAGGAGTGCAGCACAGCCTGAGATCGAGCCATGTAGGGAGCAGCTCTCTGGAAAGGGACCTGGGGTATCCCAGTGGACAAGCAGCTCAATGTGAGTGAACAGTGTGCTCCCGCAGCAAAGAAAGCCAACAGGGTGCTGGGTTGCACCTACAAAGGCACCAGCAGCTGAGATAAAGAAGTCAACATTCCACTCGACTTGGTGCTTTTCAGAGTGTATCTGGAATACTGCGTTCATTTTTGGTCTCCACCATACAAAAAAAAAAAGATGTGGGCAGGGTGTAGAGGGTCCAGAGAAGGGCCACCAAGATGATCAAAGGACGGGAAAGACTGCCATATGCGGAAAGGCTGATAGACATGGGTTTGTTCAGCCTGGAGAAAAGAAGGCTTAGGGGAGATCTTATCACCATATCCCAGTATTTAAAGGCTGGCTACAAAGAAGATGGAAACTCCCTTTTACAAAGATTCACATGGAAAATGCAAGGGGTGATGGGTACAAGTTACTCCAGAGGAGATTCTGACTGGACACAAGTATTTTTCACAATGAGAACAATCAGCCATTGGAATTATCTCCCCAGGAAAGTGGTGGATTCCCCAACACTGGGTTTATTTTCAAGTCAGTCACTTTTTACCAAGGAGATTATGGTTTTTTCTTTTAAAATTTCAGACATCTCTCTGAATTAAAACCACAAAGCTGCCCAATCTAGCTAAATATCATAGAATGGTTAGAGTTGGAAGGGACCCTAATGATCACCTAGTTCTAACCCCCCTGCCATGGGCAGGGACACCTCCCACTAGACCAGATTTCTCAAAGCCCCATCCAACTTGGCCTTGAATACTTCCAGGTATGGGGAGTCCACAACTTCCCTGGACAATCTGTTTCAGCTTCTCCCACCCTCACAGCAAAGAATTTCTTCCTCATACCTAATCTAAATCTACTCTTAGTTTAAAACCATTACCCCTCATCCTATTGCTACACTCCCTGGTAGTGTCCCTCCCCATCTCTCCTGCAGGCCCCTTTTTAGGTACTGGAAGGCTGCCATAAGGTCTCCCCCAGAGCCTTCTCTTCTCCAGGCTGAAATCCATACCCTAATTCTCTCAGCCTGTCTTCATAGGAGAGGTGCTCTGATAATATCCATGACCCTCCTCTGGACTTGCTCCAACAGGTCCATGTCCTTCTTACGCTGGGGGCCCCAGAGCTAGATGCTTTTCCTTAGAAAATGCTTGATTTTGCTCAGTTACAGACCAGTCAGTTAACTGGTCACAAAGTAAGCGCTTTACTTGTGGTTAACAGTAATTTATCAACTAGACTCTACAACTGAATCTTTCTCTGTTTCTCTATAAGCTCAATAAAATCACAAATGGCAAGGAAAAGATGAATAGAGAGCAGCAATTAATTGTTTTTGTAGTAAAAGAATCAACAAACATCATATAAAATTATTACCTAGTAGGTTACAAAAAATACCAAATCAGGTGAAATAAAAACTATGGTACACATTGTCACAAGATAACACCAGGAATTTACCTAAATTCTTTCATGATAATCAGTAACAGCAATATCTACCTATACACAAAAAGAAGATGAAATGGGCAGACCTTTTAAGCTACATATAATCATTTCTGTCTATTGCCAGGGTAACTCACAACAGAGCTGTAAGAATAAGTTATGTAAGTAATAGGAAAACAAGAACTTCTAACTCCACCACACAGATAGTATCTTCTAGCCTGATTATCTAAGGCTTTTTTATTTTTTTTAGAGTTCATAATGAATTGACTGAATGTTTAACAGCATATTAGAAGACGACAGCTAATGATGACAGTGGTTAAATGCATTTCTGTTGTTGGGATACAGCCATTTCTAAAATCAACTAAAGAAGACATTAACATAAAAAGAGGAGTAATACTGTTTGTTAAATCAGAAACTAAATAATTAGTTTCTTACTAATGTATTGAAGTTTTCATTAAACGAAAACATGAAAGGTACAAAGAAATGAGATCAGGCTTAACATTACTGATTTCCATTTTATTTTAATGTATTTATTATAAAAAATTCCATTACATTAATTTATAACAATTAATTACTAGTTCATTTTCCTGAGCAGGGATGTACTGGACTGCTTTTCAGAAACCAATTCATTATTCTTAATACAGTTCCAAATTCTGCCTTTTCACATTTGCTTTATCATATCACCTTATTCCATTACTTCATCACCACAGTATTGTTTCCAATGAAATCCCTCCTATGTAGCCTGAGTCAGGCAGACAAAAAGCATTAAAAGTGTCTTACAAATAGAATCTGTACCAGTTCAGACAGTGGTCAAGGAAGCAATCCAGCGTCACACAAAATTGCAAGAAAGCAGAAGGCAACAATAGCTTTTAATAGTAAAATATTAATCATCAGTTAGTGGTGACATTCAGTCCAGTACTTCCTTTTCCACATTTCCAGAATATTATTAACTAATGAGCAATGCAAGAAGTTCCAGGCACAACTGTATAGGGTGCAGGTGTCCAGGTGTTAGCAGTGGGGGGCTGCAGAAGGTCTCTGTGGCAGGAGGCCAAGGGCTGCCCCATGCCAGACACCCAGCTCCAGCAGCTTCTCAACAGACCCACCACAGCACACAGCTGAACCCATCAGCCACAGGCAGAGTGCCTTACTGAAAACGTATTTAAGAAAGGGCAGAAGACATCAGAAGGGGAGGGCACAATAGAGAGGATGAGAGAATAATAAGATCGGAGGAAGAAGAGGAGGAAGAGAAGATGTTCCATGGTGGAGCAGGTATGCTGCCAAAGGGGTAATATCCTGTAGAGGACCCCTGCCACAGCAAAGGAAAAGTGAGAAACAAGGAGCAGCAGAAAAAGTACTATGCCCTGACTCCAAACCCCTGTGCTGCTATTTTACTTACTGAAGAGACTGAATGTACCCCACGGTGGTAACATGGCAGGCTGAAAGGCATCTGGAGTAAAGCCTGGGAAAGAAGGAGGGACAATTTTCCCCCAAGTGCTTTAATGTTTGCCTTTTTTGTTTCCCGGTAATTAAATATTTATGTTAATTTGCAATAAATTAAGTTATATTCCCCAAGTCAAGCCTGTTTTACCCACGACAGTAATCGGTTAGTGACTTCCCTGTCTTTATTTCAACCCTGGAGCTTTCTTGCCATTACTCTCCCTATTTCCTCCCCACTGTGCTGGGGTGGGCAGGGAGGAGGGGGAGCAGGGACCAAGGGAGCAGCTGTGTGGGTGGGTGTCTGGCTGCTAACCAGGGCCAACCCACCACAGGGACATTATTACTGCAAAATCTAACAGTAACATTGTTCTATTTGACCCAATTTTCACATGGATGAAACTTACTATCCTTAAAATTGTGTTAATTTATTAACAAAAATATTGCTGTTTAAGAGAAAATATTCTTCCGTGGGGAAACTGAATACCAGCTAATGTGGCGTGCTTGTACTCACTTAGTATGGAATCTTTATTTCCCTGAGCCATGACTCTAAGGGCCTGAACATACGAATTCTAATTTCTTCACAGTACACGCAAAGCGTAAGCTGCACAGAAGAGATACACATGTGGAAAAGTGCCTACAACAAATATCTCCAAAAATCATTCAAGACACCTTTTCGCTAGTGAACTAAATCTGTTTGCTAGTCTAAACTGACCAGGTAGCATAAATAATGAACAGTAATTGGGCGCCAATTTCTTACCACTTGAACCAGTGCCATAAACTTGCAAGTACCTTGTTTCTAAATTTCCTTTAATAGATTTTTTAGTATGTGAAATGCAAAGGCATAACTACACTGAGCAAAATTCTAGCAAACTCGGGTGTCACTTGTTTTAAGTGTCAGGTTGTCACTTCACACCTTCCCAGTAGGTAGCTGAAGACAGCAATAAGATGCCCTGAGCCTTTCTCCGGACTAAGCAAAATCAGTTCTTTCAATCTCTCCTTGTATGCCTTATGCTCCAGTCCCCTCATCGCTTTGGCTACCTGCTGGACTCACTCTACAACATCAGTATCTTGTACTGCAAAGCCAAAAACTGGACATGGTACTATGGATGTGGTCTCAACAGAAGGAATGATCACTCCCCTTAAACAGCTGACTACAGTCTTGCTAATACAGAACAGTACACAGTTGGCCTTCTTCACCACAAGGGCACACTGCTGATCCATATTTGCTTTGGTGTCTACCAGGACCCCTAGGTCCCTTATTGGAAAGCTCTGTAGCCAGTCAACCCCAGTCGGAGTGGATGAGGTTTTCCCATTCCATGTGCAGGACTTTGTGAGGTAACCATCATCCAATTTTTTCCCGCCTGTGGAACGTCCCTGCAAATAGCTGTCCTGCCCTTAGGCATAACTGCTGTGATACCTGCAAATCTGCTGAAAGTGCACTCCATCCTATTATCCAGGTCATTAATATAGACATTGAACAATACTGACCCAATTATAGCCCATGAAGAACACACTGCTAGTAACCAGATATCAATTACATTTGTGCTGATGATCATCCTTTGAGCCTGGCAGCTCAGCCATACAAGTGATGTGCATCTGGTGCGTATTTTACTAATTTGATGATAAGGATGTTATGAGAGACCATGCCAAAACCTTGCTAAAGTCCAGGTAAACAGCCACTGGAGTCCTTTCGTCCACTAGGCCAGTCACCTCATCATAGAAGGTCATCGGGTTGGTCAGGCATGATTTGCCCTTGAAAAGTGCTCCAAATCACTTTCTTGTCCTTCATGTGCTTGTACATGGCATCCACAAGAACCTGCTACGGAACTCTTCCCGTGACTGAAGATTACACTAACTGACCTATAGTTCCCTGCATATGCTTTCTTGCCCACCTTGAAGAGGAGCATCATATTTGCCTTTTTCCAGTTACCACACAGATCCAGTCACCTCCCTCATCCATTTCAAACTGCAAAAAAGGTGGTAACAAGATAGAATACAGTTGGATAGAATTCAGGTATGCAAATAAGATACAGATTATTTAGCAGGCAGTATAAGGTACAACATACCATGTACTCCTTAATTCCAAATTTCAGAATTTTTAAGGTCCTGAACCAAGATCGAAGGGAAGCTACTGTCTACATACAGATCCCTACTTACAAATGAGTGAATCTCTTTTCTGCTTTGAATGATAGCCCACAAAGATTCTCACTGATTAAACAAGTATCAATGTCAAAATATCTACCAGTGTCTTTCTTTGGCACTTCTAGAACAATATACATCAGATAAGACACTCGGGAGCCTTGACAGACAGATGTCTGACTTTTAAATACAATGTCAGAAGCACTAATTCCAATATTGATTCTCTCCCCATAAGGGAGAATGGGATTCCAGACTTGGAATTTGTTGATATAAAACACAGTGGCAGTGGTATCTATGTCTACTCAAGCACAAATTATATGCACAGTGGGCTCTGCAGAAGGCTACTGATCTTATGTCACTGACTTTTGATCTCATCTCTTGAGAAGGGTCCCTGTGGATGGACAACTTAAGGGTACAAAATTACACAGTAACTTACACTGACACACCCTCTACTAAGAAAATTCTTGACAGAAATGGTCTAATTCATTGAAACAAAAGCCTCTTTCCTGAATAGGGATTATAACTGGGGGATGGAGGAGGGTAAGAAAGAAGGAATTGTACCTCTTGGATATATCAAACTTACAACTTTAATACAAAAAGCTTAGAAGAGCAAGCATTCCCACCATTAGAATCTCTGGCAGTAAAAATTAAATTCTCAGCAGAAAAGAGCAAAGTAAAAGTTCCTCTGTATCAAAACCCAGTAAGATCTCAGTACTGAAGGGAAGGAAGAAAAGGCTCTTTGAACAGATTCACAAAGCTGAACTGTTGAAAGGATCTCAGAGACATTACTATTTAAGCAGGTGCAGACAAGTATGGACAATACACAAAGTAGAAGGTGCGATTGCAACAGTGTGCTTGTACCCAAGTATCAACACCAAAGTGAGCTATCACTTGAACAAATTAAAGACTATGAATGCAAAAGGAATTCAGACATACAAAATTAATAACAAAACTTGTAAGAAGCAGCCAAATAAAGGATCTGAAACTGCTCACCTACGAATTAATTTCATACAATGGAACTACGAATGAGAAAATCCAAAATGAACAAGTCAGATAGCAATACAACTTTAACTAAGGCATACTAAATAGCTTTAAAGTATTTTAAATAAATGTATGGTATTATATATATACATATGCATATACAAACATATTTAATAAAAAATAAATAGAAAAGAATGTTCTGACACACCCTAAAGACTAAGTTTGAGAGTCAGACTCAAAAAGGAAATTTAAAGGTAGCAGAAAATGCCTTTAAAGCCTAAAAATAAGACAGGTGTGAAAAAAAATATTATCACGACAGCAGTCCCTGATCAACACCAGGATTTCCAAATCCAGCTGAATGCTAGATTTAGGAAGGTTAAGATATTCATATAAATAAATGAAGGTTGAGTGACCAAATAATGATCTTTCACAGCATAAAATCAGGAAAGGTATAATACTTGCAAGGTACTTACGCAAACTTATATTTTACAGGATTGGCATAAGGAAATTGAATCAATGAGGACTCCAAATTAGTGGTGAAAGATGAAAAAAAAAATCAGATTGCTTGCTGTGTATGTATGTACTTTGCAAACTTTGAAAGTGTTTATGATAGCATGAGTACTTTAATTATCTGGAAAGTAATGAGAGGCTGCTGAAATCTGTAATGATCTACTAATGCACAAGCCTTCTGTAATGAGCTTGAATACTGAAAAGTCAATGACAGCACTCTCAGGTATGCATAAATGTACCAGGTTTACATGGCAAGGGTTTAGTAGTGGGGGGCTGCAGGGGTGGCCTCTGTGAAGAGATCAGGAACTGCACCCACATCAGACAGACAGAAGAGTCGGGAAGGAAGGAGCCAAGCCTGGGAAAAAGGGGGGCAGGAAGGTGTTTTTCACTTTTGTCTGTTTCACCAGTCTACTCCAGTGACAAAAAATAACTTAATTTCCCCCAAATTAAGTCTACTATACCCATGACAGAAACTGGCAAGTGACTTCCCTGTCTTTATCCCAACCACAAGCTTTCTCATCTTATTTTCTGCCTCCTGTCCTATTGAGGAGGGGGAACAAGAAAGCAGCTTGTTGAGCATCTGGCAGGCGACCAACGTCAGCCCACCACAAGATGGTATGAAAAAAGAGCTTTTTTTGCTATCATTGTTCTAGTAGTATCAGTATAAAATGAGAAAACTGATTAGAACTTACAGGTGAGTCAGAATCAGTGTGGTTTTTCCCCATTTGCTACATGTTAAACACAGTTCCTACCTTCCACGCTGCCCAGAGACAGCGAAACATGATGAAGACGGCAAAGAATGCAATAGGAAAGCTGTGAAATTAGAAATAAGGAAATGAAATTTGCTGAAATTAAGTGGTAAAATTAGATCATTTAGACAAGAATAAGTCTAAAGGCTATTGAACGTGGTATTGGAGAAGCAATAATCTTGGACGCGTTGTGTGCATTCAGAGACGCTGAGAAAGATTTGTTTTCCATCATCTAGAAAGAATGTAGCACTAACTCAGCTAAATCAGCCTACTACAAAATAAAAAAAAAATTAGTTAAAATTCAGATTTTAAGAAGATTTACTCTCTTTTTTAGCATATAGGATTTATATTCAAGATAAAAATGTTTAAAAAAATCAGGTTTGTAACTTTTAAAATCTTTACCTTTTAAAATCTAAAAGGCATGCACTTTATGAATTGGTTAAACAAATAGTGCATGAAGAACTACAAAGTGTAGATCAAAATAAAACAGCTAACCACACTCTGAAAAATTAAACTTGAAGACTGGAGAAAACCTTCAGGACAACTGGATAGCAAGACTATTGGAAGAAGCTAACATGAAAAGGGTCTGACCTGAATTGAAACTGAACAGTGAGCCAAAGGCAGAGCAGCTACAGAACCGTCATGCAGACTGAACACTCTTCCTTGAAGTTAAAAAAAGATCAAGTGACAACATAAGGCTCACCACAAACCCTCATACAGATATGCCTACATGTTGATTAATATTTTAAATGTACCATTACCATCTGTAACATAATAACTTCCTCCCTCAGAGACGTATTTAAAAATAAATGATAGTCATGAGCATTAGTTCATTGCTTTGAAACATAAAAAAAATTGTACATAGGTTTTAATATTAAAATTACAAAGCATTTGAGAAAATTGCATCTAATAAAGAAACAGATCAACATTTAAAACCAAAACTGCAATAGAATCAAAGTTAGTGAAAAGGTGGGACAAAACAAAAAGATCTATGTCCTAAAGATTTGGAAAGATAACAGTTATACTTGTATAAACATCCTTGGATTTATGGGAATACTACCTAACATAAACCTTCAAGTTATATGCCTTGAAGTCAATCCGGATCTAATGCATATAGAATATGACTCCTCCCTGGAAAGCCTGAATGCTTGATGAAGAAAATTAACACAGTGCTAGCAACAGTACAATAGCAATTGCTACACCTGACACTCTTTCATTTTAGTTTTAACAGACAAGGTGAGTGTCGATGCCATTGACTGTCAGGACAGAAGAGAACAGTCTAGTTGCTGACATGTGGAAAGCATAAGCCTGAGCAGCTGATGCCTTCTCAGCCCTGGTATGTCCAGCAAGAACATACTGGTAATATTAGAGACAAAAGCAGACAGGTTCCAGGTTTGGCACTGCTACCATACTCAATATAATTGTTGAGTGTGATGATTTGGTTGTTTGAAAGTCCACTCAATACTACTATATTTTATGCAGTGTTCTTGTAGCTAAATGTACCTGGGAAGCCCAGTAACTATGGAAGAACAAAAGATCTTGGTTTACTATAAAGGCTTCGACACCTGGAAAACTTAGATTTAGGTTAGAAACCTAGGCGCACATAATGTATTATACCAATCAGTGTTTCCAAACAGAATTATGAGAGAATAGTTCAGGTTGGAAAGGACAGTGGAAAGTCATCTAGTTTAACCTCCAAGGCACAGTCATCTGTGAGATTAAACCAACTTGCTTAGGGCTTTATCCACTCAGATCTTGAAACCTCCAAGGTTTTTCTTACATTCAATCAGAACCTCTCATTTCTATTTATATCCATTATTTCTCATCCTTCTACCATGCCACATGCAAACAGCCTGGTTCCTTTTCTCAATAACTGCCTCATAGTATGGGAAGGTTGCTATTAAGTCCCACCAAAGCCTCTTCTTTTCCAGGCTAAACAAGGCCCATTTCGTCAGCCTCTTCTCACAGAGCCTCTTCAGCCCAGCAGCCACTCTCTGGTAGCCCTCTAAGTAACATGCTTGTTTATCAAGGTCTTTTTTTGTATCGGGCAGCCAAAAGCTAGATAGAGTATTTAACATGTGGTTTAACAAGTGCCAAGCTGAAGGAGACAACCACTTCACAATAAACTTCACTGCCAGGTTGAAACCCTGGCTCATGTTCAACTTGCTATCCACCAGGCTCCCCCCAAATCCTTTTCTGCAGAGCTGTTCCCCAGCCAGTCAGACCGTAGCCTCTATCTTTTTGAGAGGGTCTTTATTCCCATTCATCCTTACTGAATCTCATAAGCCTCCTACACGCTCACTCCTGCAGACTAGGTCCGTCTGCAAGGCAGCACTGCCCTTGAACATACCAACTGGTCCCCTGTGTTTGGTGCCATCTGAATAAATGTAGGTCACATCACCTCCATCCACGTCAAAGACGTCAAACAGGACTCAACTTGCTACAGGCAACTGGGTAGCAATTAACCCATTTATAGCTACCCTCTGAGCCTGATGGTGCAACCAGTTTTTTACCCATCTGGCTGCCCAACCACTTAGACCTTTGCATTCTAACTAGAATGACAAGAACACTGTGGGAGACAGCAATGAAAGCCTTACTAAAGGCAAGGTAAATTATATTCACTGCTCCTTCCTCATCCACAAACCCAGACATTTTATCACAGAAGGCAATGAAGTCAGGCATGATTTATCCTTGATAAATCCGTGCTGACTGTGCCCAATCATCATTTTGTCATTGACATACACAGAAATATGTTCCAAGAAAACTCACCCTACAATATATCTGAGGACTGAAGCTAGGAGCACCAGCCTGTAACTCCATGGCTCTTCCTTTGGCCTGATTTGAAGATTGTGGAACATTTGCCTTTTCATAGTTTATTGAACCCCCTCCCCAATTTCTTTAGTCTTAAAGATGAGGCACCCTCAGATTCATCCTGTGGTGTTGCAGGGATCAAATTCTTCCAAGTAATCCATGAGTCATTCCATTCCACTGCTAGTAGTTCTTCTCTCTGAACTCTGCCTCTGATCGCAGAGGCCTGGGAGATCTTGAGTACCTGAGCAGATTGGCATAGCACAGAAAGATGCAATATTTTGTTTAAATGCGTTATGTCTCTATTTGCATACTGTGGGAGAACGTAGGAAGCCAACTGGAAAGGCTGAAGAAATTGAGTAATATGTCTAGGGGATAACACTACTCTACATTTCATAATAAAAGTTCTTGAAGAAATCTCTCAGTTCCACAAGCAGGAGCTGAGAAAAACCTTTATTGCTTTCCTTAATAGTTGCTCAAGAATGGGAATCTTCAGAAACTGAAGCATATTTTTAATGAGTTTATAAAATTGAAAGGAAAATTCAATCCTCATTTACTACTTCGAAATTCATTCCTACATTTACTACTGTTGAAACTCTGTTCTGGAAATAGATATTTTGAGCAGGAAATAAATGATTCATGAGTGTCAGCATAAGCAAGATTGATTTCATTCTAGAGTTCATTACAAAATATGTTTTACTTTAATAAAAATAGCTTTACAGTTCTAAGGTTATATCTCTTAATCTTATTTCACTCAGCACTGCTGTTTAAGGAATGTAGTTATGTGAAAATTAGCCTTTTAGCCAAGTCACTCTTTAACCAGAGCTGTTCTCTGACGCTCAGTTCACCTAAAGAATTCACTCCATTCACCGCAACTAGTACCAGCAAAAGGTAACAATGATGACAAGTTATGTAAGATTAATGAAATACAACATTTTTATAGCAAATTGCATCCAAGAACTACATTAAAAATCTGTGCAAAGTTCCGACTTCCTAGTATTTGGGTGGGTTCATGCTGAATTGATTCTGCTTTATTCAACATATGCTGAGTATGTGCTCACATTATTGCAATACCAACTGTGCCTCATTTGGTGCAGGGACTGATGGGTACTAGAGGGGAAAAATACCCATAGTGATAGTAATTACCGACACTGCCCAATGGAATTTTATTGCAGAAATTAAACCTTGAGCAAAAATGCGCAGAAAACTGAGATCCCATAGAGTTTCTGTCAGACGTTTATTGCCAAACTGGTTAAACATTTCCCTACAGTTTATGATGTCCATGCTTTTCTGTCGCTGACCTGACTGTTGGCGTTTCAAAAGATGCACAAATCATTTGCAACTGTCAACATAAACTGTACTTTGAACACAAGGCATTACAAGAACTCATTGAAAACCAGGCCCCTTCTTATTTCCATGTTAGCCATGTAAGAGAGCAGTTTGGTTATATATGTGTGTGCCTCAGGGCATAACCTGTTGCACAAAACTGAGGTTGTACAATATAAATGATTCTAGCATCAGAAGTGTTGTAAGAACAACTAGACTACTCATTTCCCAACAGCCAGCCTAATGTTGAGGGAGGGAAAAGAAAGGAACTGTGCTTAAGGAAAAGGAGGCCAGCCCAACAGAACAAATTAAGAGACTTTGGGAAGAAAAAATATCCATCATAGCTACCAACTTAAGTATTGTACATGAGGATACTATTAATACTGACCAATCACATGCTTCTAATCACCATACATCTCTAACACCTTATACTTAATGTTTTACATAAGTTCCTATTCTCTTGATTTAATGTTGTGCTGTTTAATAGCACTTTTTTAGTGACAAAAACTCCGATGTGACAGACAAAAGTTCTGAAAACAACTGAGATGTTAATTCAGAACACGTTAAAACAAGTTAAAAGGGAATAAGTTTCCAACTGGAAACTGAATCTGTTTATGGCAGTAATAAGCAGTTTTGTAACTTGATGAAGTACTTACACAGTGTCACTCATTACTTGTAATTCAGGTTTATGACGTACTGTACAAAGGATGCAAAGTATCAGTTATACCTGGCAGAACCTCAACCGGTTACTTTAGGATTAATAGAGATCACAAGCCACCAGATTCAAGTAATTATGTTCTATCTTTTTAATTACAAAATACCTTACTAGTTACTCCGTGTGCAAATCTATTGCCCAACTTAGTGAAGAAAGTGGTTTCCTTAAATTAAAGGTGGGCTTTTTATCAGGCCTCCCATCACTGCAAAAGTGTGAAGGTTTGGAAGAAATCATTCACATGGTAAAAAGTTTTGCAAGATAATCACCATTTCTGTTTCCAATATAGATAAATATGAATTAAAAAGTAGAAATCATTCATTTTCATATCTTAAAAGAACAACAAAATAAATCTTACTGGATGGAAGATTAGGGGCAGAAAAATCGTCCATCTAATGGGAATTAAAAAAAAAAAAAGCATATCTCTTCTTAAAATGAAAAAACAGTGACAATATAGAAATATTGAGTTAAAATTATCCATTTTCACAGAAAAAATACTTCTGCATTTTTGTTGTAAAGTCTGTTATTTATGAAGTTTTAATTGAGCGGATTAAATAAATTTAAGTGCTCAGCACCAAAATCTCCTCTCACTGTTTCAGTTATATATAAGCCTATATGGCATATTGACCCTTCTTGTGATTACTGCACTACTAAAATTGGTACTTTCACTCACAGATGGTTAAGAAAATTAACTGAGAGAGTTGTTTAATCATGGAGAAATACCGGTCAGCCATGCAGGACAGGTGAAGCTCAACACCCTTCAAGACAAGGTGGCAAAAATAAAAGACACCTTGCTTCAAGCCTAACCTAAGCATACTATAGAGCTCTTATGAATACATCTGATGAGCTCACAGCACTTAATATATTCAATTAGTTTTTGAAGTAAGAGGTGATTTCGCTTTCTAATGGTTAACACAAAGGATAAAAATTCTCCAACTACAGCAACCACTAACTGCATGTTTTTGAATAATCACATTATCTCTAACCCAATTTACCGGTTTGGAACGATTTTACAATATGCATTCATTGACAGAAATAATGCGTACCTTCCTGAGTGTTGAAATGTTTAATTATCAGTGTTTGAACTCCTTCAGATGCTCAAGCATTAGAAGCTGTACAAACATGACTACATATCCAACAGCCTTTTATTTTGCAGCAGCAGCACTGCTTGGAAGATCCTCTGATAGTTTCTACTTGTCATATGTTGGTTCGATTCACTAAAACAGTTTTGGTGTGTGTGAACTAGATAGAAATCAGAGGAAACTAAAACAGAAGCTCTGCTCCAGGTGCACACCAACCACACCCCAATCCCTAATGGAGAAATAAGGAAATTAATTGAGTATCACTCCTTCAGGTAGCATAAAACTACGCGTGCAGGGGAATGTTTTGTTCAGTAGACAAGAATAAATCTAATCAAGAGTTAAATGGTCATATAATATACAGTATCTCTGAAGGGGTCCCAGCATCAATTACTGTCTATCTATAATCAGGTCTTACTGCACCTAAGAACCTGCTAACAAGTTCAACCAGGAAAGTATAGACCTACTTTTTCCAGATCAGTCTTCAAAGACTGTCTAGCATTCAGCAGTTCATAAAGAAACATTAAGAACTGTATTAAGTATAAAAGAAAGTGAATTAATGATTTCTTCTACAAGTTCCCAGTCTTTCGGATTAAAGAAGTCTGACATGAAACACTATAAACAGTTAATTAACAAAAAAAGTGATGCTAAATATGAATGAAAACTCTCACACAGTGGAAAAAAAAGAGACAGACCTCAGACGTCTTAAAGGCGTACTGATTTGAGCTGATTCAGCCAAATCAAAAGGAGGAGAGGAATAATTTCTGCATAAGTTGATTTTCCCTTGAGAAAACACAGCATGCAGTTTCAGAAGGCTAGTCTTGAATGCATTCCCAGCCTTAGCAAAAAAAAAAAAGTAAAAGCTTTTCCTGGATAGAAATGATAACTTGGCATCTTCTTTAAACGACAAACATTGGATTTTGAATCTTATTTCTAGGAGGATGGGGAGAGAGAATGTAAAAGCAGTACGACCAAGTTTGTACAACTGGTATATATTAAGTGCAACGTTCCATTTTAAATTGTAAACACATTTAGTGACTTAAAACAGCTCCAAAGAAGTAATATGCTCTTTGTAATAGCAATTAAAAGGTATACTATTTTCAACTAAAAGACCTTATAATGTATTAATTGTGGAACTACTAGTAGAATCTCAATAGCATGTTACACAACTGCAGAAGGTATTCCAAATCATAACCTGAACACACATTGTAGTACCCACACTTGAACTTCAACTGTTTGGTCAAGTATGTGCATAGAGCTTCTAATGATTCATGGCCAAACTATACTTATCAAAACTTTTCTTATTATCAAAACCATCTGCTAGTTCAAACCAATGTTAATTCACTGTTGTGAAAATTTTGGATTAATTCATTTTATTGCAAGGTGTTTTTGGGGGTTCCACCCCCAAACTACATTACCACAAATAATTCCATTCTTTGGAAATGGTGAAGGGATCCAAAGGTCCAAAGACCCTCTGCAAAAAGGATTACAAAATGGCTGAGGTTTTTTCTTCACCCGTAAAAAATGCTATTGACTGCCTATATATAGCAGACTATTTACTTTCTCGTATGAAAGTACACCTATGCTTCCTTAGAAAGGTCCCTCTCTGAGTAACTAGGCTCACAGATCTATTAAAACGGTTACACATTAACAGGTTCACAACCATACAACCAGACCTGACCCATCAGGCACCGGCTGAAGGAGAAAGCCTGAAAAATTGTCCTCCAAATCAAAGCTTCCATAGACAGAATAATTTGACTTTACTCACCTCATAGGCTCAGCTTAAAGGCTGATGAAGACTGGGAACTCTTCAATCCTCACTAAAAAAAAAAAAAAAACCAAAAAAAACCACCACCAAAAAGACCCCAACCCCCCTAAAAAAGTGCAGCACATCTATGGTTGTAGGCCTTTTGTAAAAGTTACTCTGGATAAACCATTAATCTCCACAAGCAACTGCATCTGTTAATTTTAACACAGGCACAAACCAAAGGAAGATTTCAGAAATGAATGTACATTTGTTATGCTACTGTAAAACACACCAAGACTGACATATTTGGTGAGATCAAAGAATTATCTAGATTTTTAACTCTGCACTCTCCCGAAGTTCTTCTCTCCTGCCTCATCAGGATTACTGAGCAGCATAATGAGAAAATCACTGAAATTTTATTGTTTAACTATGCCCTACCTAGTAAACACAACACTGTTGTTTGTACTCCTAAACCAGCATTGAACAATCCGCTTCTCCACATTCATCCAATGAAGGGAAATAAGGCAGTCACTTCCTAAGTCTCGAGGGTAGGGCACAGCATTGTCTAACAACCTAGTTAAAGTCTTTACTACACTTGTTCTTTTTACCCATTTCCTTTTTCTAGGACTATTCTGGGATTCGTTGTTTCTCCTATTACCGCTAATCCTAAAGCTTTTGTCATTCTCTCCATGGATGTACTTCTCTTATTCAGCAAAAAAAATACTGAAACCTCTTGCCATAGAAGCCAAAACTACTTTCAGGAACTTCATATGCATATTTTTAGTTGATGCAAAACTCAGAGCAATAATTAAATTTTACTTATAAGGAGTATCTTGTGGATCAGATAAACAACTATGTCCCAATAAGATTTCCATGAAATAAACTCTAACCTAAAAAGAGACAAGAACAAATCTTACCCTACACACTCCTTCACTCTTTTTTAGTCTACAATGCAAATAAGACCACCTTTATCTTATATGGAAGAGCAAAACCTCACAGTTGCTTTCCGTCTGTGTGCAAGAGAGGCACCTTCCAGTTCCTGAAAAGCTGAAAAAGTAATTTCATTTATGCAGTGTGCTGTCAAGAATATGTTCAGCATAGACATTATATGGAAACCTTTGATGATAATACCTAGTTCCACTGAAAGGGCCTAGCCTAGGCTGTAGAAGTACAACCACTCTTAAAGACAGTGTCTTTCTTGTCCATCTACTGCTTCTTCACATCAGACTCAAGGCATGAACTGACTCTGGAGGATTAACATCATCTACAATAAAGTTGTATTTTCTAAGCAAGTTGGTGATTCTTAGCTGTGTGGCTTTTCACATTTATAACATTTCTAGTAAAAGCTTAAGAGCTTTGGTATGATGGCCCAAACCCTTGAGCAAACCAAATGTTTAGTATTAAAATCAAAAGAATTGTAGCCATAAGAGTAAGCCTCATGGAGGCTTACAGCTGTGAGATCAGATGATGGAATACGCTATATGGGTATCTTGCCTCTCTATTCAGAAAATCTCCAGTTATCTCAAAGTTACTTTTATTGTTTCATGGTTTGTTTCTGTTCTCTCTGAGAACTGATATTCATTTGTAATGTGGAAAGTCTAATCAATTATGCCAGTAGTAAAAAATAAAAATAAAAAAAAAATCCTTGTTTTTTCACAGGAAGATATATGTCTGCTATAGGACACATCGCTGTCTTCAGCGTCAGGACTTCTTCCTGGTCCAAATTAACTCAAGTCTACCAACAGGTTAAGCCTAAAGTGAGGTTTCTTGCACTTACAGGTCCTCAAAGACAAGATGTTGCAACACAAACGTGTGTTCTGTATGTTCAGAAAACTTTTCCCTCCCCTCAGTCAAAAAGGAGTATTCATCATCTGAGACATGATTTCATTAAAAAACAGACTGTTACTCAAACAATTTCATGACTCTTGTAAGGGAAAAAGGTATGTATGCCACATCACACCGCATTAAAAATAAAAGGTAAGATTTGCATATATTTTTCTTTATGTATTTGTTTGTTTATTTAATGCCAGGAGCAATCAACAACTATGGAAGAACCAGATTCCATATAAAGTACCTGAAAAAAAATATTTTCATCTCTGAATGGTGGTAGTTCATGTGCTGATCTGTTTTAATCTCAGAAACAAATGTCAAAAAGTATCAGAAGAAATACATGGCCCTTTATTCTTTGGAATCCACATTAACGTATAATTAGAAGACCATCTGTTCTCAAAATTCAGCAATGCAAGGTAGCTGGTACTTGATCATCTGACATGGAGGATCAAAAAAAAAAAATCCATCAACCTAATGTCAAGCATGTTTTCTCATGTAGAAGGCCTGCATCTGTGAAACTTTTAGATGGCAAAAGAATATTTGGTGAAGCGTGCACTCCTTGGTAGTGCTCTTCAGGAGAACGGGATGAGGATGTAGTACGTATTGGCCAGGAAAAAATGCAACCATACTTAGCTTTGATACAGACACTAGTGAGGCTTAGTTAATTTTGGACTACCATTTATTACTTGTTGGTTTTCCCAAACCTAGGCTGTTCCCTGTTTCTCTCCCCAGCCCATTGGAGCAGGGATGTGAAGGGGGAGGAAAGGAAGGGAAGAAGCAGGAAAGGGTACCGCTGTAGAAACCAAAAATGCATAGCAACACTCTATAGAACCTGATAGCAATGCAGATTATCATATAGTAACAGGCATTAAACAAAGCACCCTTTAAAAAAGTAGAATTTATTCCCCACTTCTCTCCTATATTGGCAGAGCACTGAAAAATATCTTTTTATTGGACAGCTGACCTCCATCCCTTTCTCCCTCCCTCAATTAAAAGTGTATTTTCATTGTGTTAAGCATGAGATTATAAAAGCCATCACCTATAACATGGTCTTATTTTGTGTGCTTGCAATGAGCTGCCCGAGATCATAGAAAACTACATGCTGCCTTTAAATTCCTCTTGACATGGTGGAGTCAAAAGCTGGGAAAAAAATCTAACTGCCTCCAAACAATTGCTTACTGTTGTTCACTTACAGTATTTATTTTCCAAAACAGTGACAACAGTCATTAGATTTTAAAAGCAATCCATACACGAACTGCAGGCAGCATAGAGCAGCAAGGACTAAGGCATTCTTCTCCCTCTTTCAAGGGGATCCTGAACTTGTAGCCTCTACCCAGGGTAAAGCAAAAGCAGCCCACTGCACACACACACTTAAGTCATTTAATAACAATAGGAAAAAGTAGCAGTACCTAAGTAATAAAAAAAAAAAAATTAAAAGCTTGTGTATAGATGAATAAACACTTTAAATGCAACGGCCATCAAAATCTTGGGTTTAGTGATGATAGTACTTTATTTAGCATTCTGGTTTACAAATGACATTGCTAAAATTAAACTGAAGAAGTCAGTCACATGGTATTTATTCCTGTAACTGTTATACATAATTTTAACTCCTCCAACTTCTAATGCCACGATCACTAGAAGCACTCTTAATGGTGTTCTATACTGGTATTCTGGCATCTGATCACAGTTATTTCAATGAGCACACATGCAATACAATGACTATTTAATGCTTAGGGGTTGGGTTTTTGTTTGGTTTGGTTGGGGTTTTGTGGGCTTTTTGGCTGGTGGACTTAGTGTGTGTTCTGGGAGGGTCTTTTGAAAACAAAAAAGTCTCTTTCTTAACTGAGGTCAACAGACAAAGATTCAAATTATCATGAGATTTCCTCAAATAGTCATCTAGATGTTGATAATTAATCCTTCCCTGGATTCTTTCTTTTCTTTATGGTTTAAATGTAAATATTGACTCTGCAGTTGCAAAATATGATGCATATTGGTATACCCCAGTTTCTCCCAATCAGTTCAGAAGTTTTTGGTGTTTAGTCCAATGGTATAAATAGAAAAAAGTACGGTTCCCTCGGGACAAATAAAGGAAAACAGACTATTTAATATTTTTAGAAGCAGTGACTGTACAATACACAATACAGCAACAGGGCATGACTGAGTTACAAAGCACTGTAACAGTAAAGAGAATAATACTATATCAAGAGAGTATTTTGTGATTTACTACTATCTCAAAATTAAAATGGAGCTTTACAAAAACTGATCATTGCTACTTGCTTCGTAAAGCTGCCAATATAACCAAAAAACCCATTTCTGCCTCACAGTCCAAGGTATTACTACTGCAAGCACTAAGAAAATGTGATATAACAACTATTACCAATACAGAAGGAAACTAACTACACTTTGTCCATGTATTTTTTCACTAGAAAAGGTGCCTCTGGTCTTTCTGAAAGGACCCAATATAAATCTGCAAAAATATACTTGTGGGTTACGAACATAAGTTTTGCTGAAAAGACTTTGTTTTCAAGGTCTAATAATTGTTGCCTTCAGATAAAAATGGAGATACAATTATGAACCACTACATTTAGCAGATGCAGTCATTTTTCCCTCTGTTCATCAGATTAAGCCAAAAATTATACAGAAAAACTACACAGCATTATCCACGCAGGGAAGAAGAAAAAAGTGTAATCCCAAATAGCTATGCTTACCTGCTGACAAGCCATTGTAATCTGATTTCTGTTGAGGAGCTCAAATCACTGCAAATCACTTTTACGGAAAACACTGGTAGTTTATTGTGCTCACTAAACACAAATGTATATACAAAATGAACTGAAAAGAGTTATATATGAGAATATCTAGATCACTACCAACTTTATTCTCTTTTTTCCCCTCAACAGCTGAAGCTAAAGTGGCATTTCACAATGTTTCTTACTTCAGTAACTACTTCAGACAGCTGGCGTGACTGCTCTCGCTAAGTTATCCAACACAGTAAACACTTTCAGAGTACAGAAACTTCTCCTCTAAACTTGTTTGGTCTCTAGCTCCTATCTCAGAATATACATATATAACTATCCTAAATACAAAAGTTTCTCTTACTAACGTCTTAAGCATTATACGGACTGTTAACAGGATCTTAGATACCTACTTTGCTGAAAAAAAAAAAATAAAATATCCTTTCCAACTAACAGTTTAGCCATAGCAGGTCACTCTGCTGCAATCATCTCCAAGTCTATGAGGCTTTCTAGCATCACCAAATTGAAAACAGTTGAACAAAAGAGCTCTATTTCAGTTTTTGCCCTTGGAGGCATACACAAAATCTGGTACACATGGTATTAGTATAACTTCAGTCTTTTTTTTCCATGGACTGGCAGTTCCATCAAAAGTGTTCCTCTCCTTTCTACTTAAATCAATATCACACAGTGTAAGAAAGTCACATGAGAATACTGGATTTGGTATTGGAAAGCTATAATATCAGTACAAAACCATTGCTAAAATGAACTACAATGCAGGAGTACCTCTGTGCTCTGTGCCATCATCTATTATTGCTCACGGGTTCACAAGTGACTCAAAGGAACAGTTTCAAGCTACCTAGTTCATACTTTAAAAAGTAAGAACACTAAGGGGAAAAGTTAGAAACTCAAATTCCAGAATTGTAATAATACCGAAAAAGACAATGGCTTCTAGAGAAATACATTAACACAGAAAAAAAACCTTTACATTAATATACATACTGAATGGCAAAATATTACACTGCAACCCTAGTTTGCAGTGTAGCGTCTGAACCGACTCAATCTATAGCGGACAAAGAATTACAGCAGAGTCTGCTATCTGATGTTCTGCAGAATTTAAAGTAATTCCTTCTCCAGCTTAACAGCAAAAAGCACAGCTAAACTACTAAGCTCAATCGTACTGCTGACGTCACAGGTTTTATTACAAGGTGCTTTTAAATTGGTAGCATTCCCCCTCGTAGGCTTAATGAATCAAGTACAGACCAGCCATTTCAGCCTCTGCTACACTTCAAAGCAACTCAAGGTATTAGATTCTACCTCAATACGAGACATGGGAGAAAAGGAGCACCGGGGAACCTAGATAAGTACAAATAAAAGGTAACTTTATTTTCTCAGGGTGAGTGTCAGGAGGATGGAGCCAGGCTCTTCTCAGTGATGGCCAATCATAGGACAAGGGGCAATGGGTGCAAGCTGGAACAGAAGAGGTTCCACTTAAATACGAGGAAAAACTTCTTCACAGTGAGGGTGACGGAACACTGGAATGGGCTGCCCAGAGAGGTGGTGGAGTCTCCTTCTCTGGAGACATTCAAAACCCACCTGGACACATTCCTGTGTGACCTGATCTAGGTGTTCCTACTCTGGCAGGGGGATTGGACTAGGTGATCTTTCAAGGACCCTTCCAATCCCTGATATTCTGTGACGCTGTGATTCTTAACAGAACCGCAAAAACCAGAATGCAGACAGCCCATTTCTTGGTTGATTTCATGACAGTTTTTGGAGTCACTACAAAGTGCTGCAACTTGGTAAATGCTTCAGATATCAAGCACTCTTGAGGAGATGTTTTGAGTTATTCTAAAAGAGAATTAAGTTATAACTTCATGTTGTGACTGGGAAAAGACAGAGGAAACCTTAAAGCTGGCAGCACTCTAGAGAGCCGACAGACATCTGCTATTGAAAGAATTATTTAAGTGTAATGCTGTGGGTTACAGATAATGCCTTTAGGCAATGACTATGGAACCACATATTGCACAATTAAACATCCATAGTGGGAGAAAATTTAGCTTTGTATCAACAAATAACCAACTAAGGAGTAGTACTAGTGTTAGAACGACACAGTTCAAGACAAATCAAAACTTTTTTTTAAATGTAATTTAATAAAAAAACCTAAAATTAAATCAATGAAGTGAATTAATCTGATTTGCAGGGGAAGAATGTGTTCATTAGAAGCTCAGCCAGTCTCACAGCTGCAGCACCCAATGTGCTTAAGAGGCTAACACATAGACAACTATATTTTTAAAAGGTAAATGCTCATTGCATGATACCATGAAATTAAATGTACTTCTGAGTCTGGAGAAGAATGTTGATGAAACGCTGGAGTACACCCATCACACTTCTCCATCACAATAAAGAAGAATGTTCTTCAAGTGATTACCCTAAGCAAGGTGAAATTCCTTTCAGAATATTTTCTTGCTTAAACTCTCTCTCAGACATCCAAGGCCTCTAACCACAAAAAGACCACAAAAATACATCAAAGTAAAAAGATGTTTTCAGCAGTACCACATTATTTCAGCTGAAACATAAATCAGGTCTTAAACATAGATCAGTTAAATGTGGGAAATTTCAATGTAGGGCGTTAGACATCAAATTTGCATTGCACCACTTATTTGAAGGGACAATCACCTTGTATAAAGCAAGTTTCAACTGAGAGAAGTTCCTTTGTTCTTTAGTTCCTCATAGTCCACCATGGTCCAGTTTTTAAGGAAATTATTTCTACTGAAGTGCAAATAAAAAAAAATTAAAAAAAAAAATCATTGTCTTTCCTCTTCTGGCTTCTGATGAAGAAGTTTCCAGGGAAACTTTAAAAAACACACACTAAAAAAAATATTTTCCAACTCGGAAAAAACCCCAGTTTGCACATATTCCCAAAAAAAAGGGGAAAAAAACCTCAGAACACCAGTGCATTTTTCACAGGAGGCGGAGGTAGCAATCAGCCAGAGCTCACATTTTCACCTATTTTTCAAAACCAAGAGGCAATTCAATCACTCAAAGTCAAGGTGACAAGAACAGCGATAAAAAAAAAATACAATCAGGGACAATCAAGAGTGCGTAGAAGGATAAAGAGGCAAAGAGATTAAGATGACTATCAGATAATGGCATGAGTGAGCCAGCACCTTGGCTCCATGACTCAAGTCAATTTTTAAATATATTTGGCCTTAGCTAAACTTTATATAAAGCACAAGTCCTGCCCCATGCAAGAACTCAATATTTAAAGTGATGTGCTGAGATACTCATATTGAGACTGAAAGACCAGTTCTTGCAATTATACTGGAACTCGTTTTATGGGGAGGCTGGAGAGGTACCAAAGAGATTTTTCTGGTCCCCCAACAGATCAGAGAAATCCCTCGTTCACTGTCTAAACACAGAAGTATGTTTAGTTACAGTAAATCCTATTAAATTGATCTTCCTTATAAGGGGCTGAAGTGACCAACTCCAAAAGGCTATAGAAGACATAATTAATTCAGACTTCAATTAGGACACACTGTTAGCTAACTATAATCTATTAATTAGCATTCTTAGTTTTACAGCTCATTGCAATAATACCCTTTTACTTTTAAATTGCACCCTTTCTTTTTTTTGGACCAAAGTTATACAATTCTACCAGTGTGGTAGTAATTATAGTGATTGCCTAGAGAACAGCGGCCTGGAAATATCTGTAAATGTTTAATTAGGGGATAAACGGAAGACAAGGAAAAAACCTCAGAGGAATCACTGTTCTCCAGTCTACACAAATTTAGTAACCGCTTAATCCATTCTAAACTATACATTCACTGAATTTTTATTGCAAATTTCCACAGCATCCTCAAATGTCAAAAACTGATTTCAGAAAAAAAAATGTCATTATATTCCAAACACAGCTTAAAACAATTTGAGAAATAAAGTGCTCACCTGCAGCTGAAATACAAAGAGCATCAGAAGGCTGAGTGAACGGTATTCCACGTATTCAATAAATTGGTACTGCACCACTAAAACTAAAATTCCTCCCTCTAAGGAAGTCCTATTTTTGTAACAAGAACGAGTTACCTTTAGGTTTTCTTCAAGGAGACATATGGAAATGAATACAAAACATTGCACACATTAACAAATCACACATTGAGATACTTACCATTCAGTAAAAATACAGCTATAAAACTACACGACAAGTTCATTAAATTATTTCCTACTAACTCAGGAAAAGCAACTTACTTTCTTCAATTCACTTATTTAGAAAGTAAAAAGAAAACGGTAGGCAGTTGCAGTGAATTAACAAGAACCAAAAGGAACCCACTATTTCAGAAAGGTCACCTGAAAGTAAAGTTTATCATGTCAAGTACTGCCAGCACTACGGGCCTTTTTTTTTTTCCCCTCCAACACTTTCCCTCTCCCTATACCTTCTAAAGCAAATCTTAGAAAAAACACTGCCTAAAATAGCAAGAGCTTCCAAGAACACGACCACGCTTGAATTATGGAAACTATTTCATTAAACTTTCTTGGATATTTAAAAACTCAACAGGGAAAGTAATTTTGTCATGGTGAAAGCTGACATATTTCAGGAAACTTTTGGAGTTAGAAGCTGGGTCTGCTTTCCATATGAGTAATGAGGTTTCTTACCCAAGAGTCCAGAGAGGTGCCCAATTCACATTTGGCCAGAAACAACTATAAGGGAGGATACCATCTCAATTCAGGATTAAGTTAGCAAGACAGTCTAGGTGGGAAACTTTTTAAAAAGCTTTTAATAAGTAGAGCTGACTACAAAGAGACCTCAATTTTAATCAGCCCCCTCAGATTTATTTTAATTTAGGGATGCTTTTAAGAGGGACAAGACAAGAGAACTAAACACCCAAGACTGTCTGTTCTTCTGCCTATTCTCTAGCCAGCCAGACTACTAAAAAAAACCCAAACAGAACTGTAGGGTGTTTTATGGTAGTTGTATATCAAGACATGCACAGCCTATGACGAAAGAATAGATGAGCAGGTATGAAAGAGCGTTACTTAAATGTAGCCAAGGACACAATTTATATCTGCTTGTGAAAACCACGGGTATGGAGGTTTTAACTGGAGCTCTAAAATAAAACCAGTGTAACGTGAACTTTGTTTTCTGGCAATCTGTCAACGTTCAGCAACAGTTCCGTTGTATTTGGGGTCAGCAGTTAGTACATTCTGCATTTCAGAGAATGCTTCAAGAGATAAGCGCTATAGAAATATTAATTGTGAGCAGGATAAAACACTTCCAAAAAGCAATCGAGTGGTTAGCATCAGTTCTGGGGAAAAAACCCACATGACACACAAGGAGGAATGAGCACTGAAGAGGTGGTTTACAAGTCTGACAAGAAACATTTCAAAAAGGGCTTGCAAGTGAAAACGCATCTTATTCATGCCAGTTACCTGGGAAAAACACCAACATAACTAAGCTGCTTGAATGTGACATGCAAATTTATTAAATTCATTTCATCGTTCTACTGCACTAACACAACAGTGACAACAGATGACAAACCTGGTTTTCTTCTTGCAAAACTCTATATTGTTCCTTCCAAATGGTGATTTTGGAAGCTTCATCTTTCCTCAGAGCTCTCTCCTTTTTCAGCTCAGGACTCCAGAAGGTCTTGATACTGTTCATGGAAGAACTCAGCTTGCTTTCTTTCACTTCCACATCCTTGCGAAGGAGATCATTTTCCCTTAATACTTCTTTGAGTTGTGTCTGCAGATCCATTATTGTGTTATCCCTGGCCTGGCGCAGTGAGTGAGGCACAGTGGATGCCATACTCACTGGAGGGAGATGGTGCTCTCCAAATGCAATAGTATCGCTGGCAACCCCGCTGCTGGCAATGTTAGGGCTGCTACCCATTGCAGTCATCCTAACGCCGTAAGGCAGCCGCCCCCCAGATCGGCCCAAAGTCATGGTGCTTTTTGGGGTGTCTGCACCCACGTTCTCATGGTCACTTAGATACATAGGGCCGGATGTAGCATAGGCAGCGTTTAAGGACTGAATATTTTCCATAGAAAGGGTTTTCCCACTGCCACCCCCAGTACTACTCCCAGAACTGCCTCCTGTGCTGTTGGTTCGACGATGGCCCAAGCGTGGTGACCGTGGCAGCCTTGGTGAACGCCCTGGACTCTGGTTGCTTGGCTCAACCTTACCAACTGACCGAGCACTTCCATACATGATTAAGCTGGTGGTGTGAGGCAATTAGATAGGCATGAATCAGGAATGAGAGAAATCCTTTTAAATTCTTCAACAGTTCTAAGTCAGCTTAAGGCCAATCACAACTTATAACAGATCCAGTTATCCATCTCTGAAGTCACGTGCTCACGATGTTCAGGACCATACCTGTATTAGTAAGAATAACATATTAAAATCTGCATCAGAAGAAATACAATTTTAAATACCTAGTTTATCAACAATTGTTTTGTCCCACAGTAGAATAAAGTGTATTCTACTACCCTTACACTTCACCAGCATGCTTTCAACTCCCACTCACAAAAATCCTCTATTTAAACCCTAACATTTAAAGTCAAAAGGAACTTCTGTTCTTTCTTCTTTTTGAGAGAGGAAAAAGATACCATCAATTTTCAAGCCACAATTTGGTTGGTGAACACTATTAAAGTAATCTAGCCTTTTTTCCTATTTCTAGCTGGCCCTAATTCTTTACCTGTTAGCTTTCTAAGAGAGATGAACAAGATTTATGCTAAGAAAATAATCCTGCAAATGACAAAGTAGGATGGACTGAAATGAAGAAATTATTGATCATGATCTCAACTGTCAGCTGTCCTTCGAAGTCAGAAGTCAGAACCAAAACTAAGAAGAATAATGAAATCATTACTGACCACAAAGATTAAGCAACTATAGATACGAGTCTGAAAGAAGACCAATCACACAGCAATGGGACCAATGAGGTAAAGAGGAAGAAGGAAATTGCACCTGCATTGACAAGTGCTTCCAGCCTCTAATTTTCCCTCAAACTGGGATTAAGTCCTAAACACAACTTAAATCTTTGTTCAGGTTATACAAAGATTTCAACAAAAAATACACTCCTTATTAGCTCAGATTAATTCCATTAAACAATACAATTCCAACAGCAGGGACCTCTTAATACACAGAAAAGTATGATATCGTAATGGTGGCGTTCCTCCTCCTCTCCACTTTTCTTTTAAACAGGGACTCCGGTAACATATATGATAAGATTCCTTATTTTTGCACTGGAACGTTACGCTGTTCTCCAAGTGTTAGCAGGTCACTGTTTAGTATAGGGGCACTGGGCTGAGACCACTGTTGGTAGTTAAGATGTAGTAGAGATCTAGCTGGACTAGATTATCTTAAAGGTCCCTTCCAACCTAGACAATTCTATGATTCTAAAAGAATAAACAACAGGGATGAAATCTACTCTTGTGTCTGAACTACTGCACTTTAGAACTACTCCCAGTAGTTCTTTTACAGTTCTTATTATTTTTCCCTATTTTTTTTTTCCAGTGTAAAATATCTCGAGTTATTTAAAAATTTGGCTCAACAGAAACCAAAACTGGAACACAGAAACATTCCTGGTCTGACCTTTCTCCGTTAGATGAAAGAATACCAGATAGCCTGTAAAGAGCAGCAACACCACATATATCCCACCGTCTTTCCTTTCATACCAGCTTTCATCTAGCCTCACCTTCTGCTCAGAAGTTTGGTTTGCCAGATATTAGGAATCAATTTTTCCAAACACTATTGCATGTTTGTGAGAGAACAACCGGGCAAGCAGTATAAAGATTAGTCTTAAAGAGGAATATACTTACAAAAGGAATTGTAGAAATATTAAAAGTAGGTGGAAGAAGAGATCAAAAAAATAATATTGAAAAAATACTGGCAAAAGGTAGAAAGAAAAAAAGAAAGTAAAAACCTGATGAAGAAAAGATACACCATTTTTCCTTTCAGAAACAAGTTAGTATAGGTAAATATACAACGAGAAATAGTCTTTAAATTATTAGTTTAATCCTAAGTTTTAAATGGAAAACAAGATCAGGGTAAACGAGCATTTCTTCATTTTCACACTATTTCATACAGGATACAATACCATGTATCCTTTTCTTACAGTTTTACAGACCTGACACTGTTTTGTGAGCAACCCTTAAAAAGTTCAAATGCTCACTCTCTGCCACTTTCTCTTTTTTTTTTTTCTTCAATTACAACCAAAGCTAGCAACAGGATTTCTATGGAATATTTTAAACACATACAACGGAAAATAGGACAAGGAAAGACAGCCAGCGGTATAGTATTAATTGAAGTTACCTACCACCTACAGATCTATTTTTTTAAAAATGCAAGTTACAGACAAGACGTTTCATCTATTTCAGCTACATATCCTTATGCAAAGCAGCACGGAAATATAAACCATGTAACAAGGTCTACAGTGTTTCACTGGAGTTGCTTCAGTAAGTAAGACACTGTGCCCCAAATCTGGAAGTAAAACGCTTCTTCCAAATAGAAAAGTTACTTCAGACTATCTCACTGTTTGAGATACCCCAAAATGCTAAAAATGCTGCTGTGACACCAGTTGAGCATTCATTAACAAGTCAGATATTATTTTTTTTTATACACTACATAAAGTAGATTCAACTAATCCCGCATCAAATCCAAAAGTGGTAAGTGGTTAAGTGCAAACACTCACCTAACAGCTTTAAATTACTTTAACTTAAACTGAAAGATTAGACTTGTTTTATTCTGTGCATTTTAGTTAAAGCGCTTTCCCCAAAACCCATTAAATTTAAATGTTGCTACAAGTACTTCACTGTTGCAGGCCAACATATCACCTAGTAAAGCACTGAGCAGCATCCAAGAAGAGCACAAAACATTTTAGATCATTTCTAATGAGTTAATCACCCCTAGAATGGAAAAGTGTCATTTAAACTCACGGAATCGCTTTCTCCTTGGTTTAGCTAACATTTTGTCAGATTATTACTAGCTTTTCAAAGAATGAAAGTGGCTGATGTCCTTGACAGAGAAGTAGCTTCCCAGGCAGCTGACAGGAGTTGGTGCCACTCAGTAGCCATCTTCTTGTTGTACTGAGCAGGCAGGTTAGCTCTCATTCACCTCAATTGGAAACACCAGTCCTATGCTAATTCAGCTCTAAGCTTCATTTCACAGGTAGGCATCATCTTCTCTGTTACTCCAGAAAAATGAAGTCATTCAAGCTATGAAAGCCAGCTTCTAGAATTAGCTGTCGATTAGGGTAACAGAAATGCGTGCTCTGAGTGGGCACACGCGAAACTCGGGGAGAACTCCACCATCACTGCCATCACCGCCACACGTTACACTGCACTCACTTTGCAAAAGGAAACCCAAACAAAAGCAGGAGATTAAGAAAAGAAAAAGTCTTTGGAAACAAGCAAACCTAACCGTCCAATATTTCTCTTGAAATGAGAACTTTCATTACACCATTTTTAGACTTTAAAACTGTGAATCTTACAGCTAGTAACTAAGTACACCCCTCCAACCATGCAGCCAGTTTCAGTATTTTCACTGACACAGGTTCAAGAGAAGGAAAAAAAAAGTTACAAGATAAATCTTAACTCTTTCATTTCTTTTTTTTTTTTCCTAGTAGCATTTATCACTGGCCATTTAATTTTGTTGCTGCTTGGAATCCATAAGGAGTAGATATTTGGTCAATTAACACTAGGAAAAACATCTTTCATCCTGGAAACAGCAAAGTGAAGGAAGTGACAGAAATGCTTTTTCTCATTTGCAACACCAATTAAGCAGGAAAAAGAAAGAGTTTTAGCTTACTTCCAAGGAAAATTACACGGAATATTTCTTTCCAATAGCAGCATAACCAGAAAAGTTAAAGTTTTTCAGTATTTTGACCCACACTAGCATCTTACTATGAATATCAGAAGCACGGCCTCTTGTAGAATCATTTAGATTGGAAAAGACCCTTCAGAGTCCAACCATTAACCTAACACTGTCAAGTCCATCACTAAACAATATCACTAAGCCTGATCTACGTGTCTTTTAAATGCCTTCAGGGATGGTGACTCAACCACCTTGCTGGGCAGACTGTTCCAGTCCTTGACAACTCTTTTGGTGAAGAAGTATTTCCCAATATCCAATCTAAACCTCCTGTGGCGCAACTTGAGGCCATTTCCTCTAATCACTTGTTACTTGGGAGAAGAGACCTCTGCTACAACCTCCTTTCAGGTACCTGCAGAGACTGATAAGGTCTCCCCTCACCCTCCTTTTCTCCAGTCTAAACAACCTCAGTTCTCTCAACCGCTCCTCATAAGACTTGTTCTCTATTTAGACCCTTCACAAGCTTCTTTGCTCTTTTTTTAGACACGCTGCAGAACCCCAATGTCTTTCTTGTAGTGAGGTGCCCAAAACAGAACCCAGTATTCAAGGTGGGGCCTCACCAGTGCCGAGCAACAGGAGGATAATCCCAAGGGTCATGCTGGCCACGCTATTCCTGATACAGACCAGGATGCTGTTGGCCTTCTTGGCCACCTAGGTACCGTGCTAGCTCATATTCAACCAGCTACTGACCAATACCCCCCAGGTCCTTTTCCACCAGACAGTGTTCTAGCCACTCTTCCCCAAGCCTATAGCGCTGCATGGGGTTGTTGTGACCCAAGTGCAGGACCTGGCACTTGCCCTTGTTGAACCTTACATCATTGGCCTCAGTTGATCCAGCCTGTCCAGATCCCTCTGTAAAGCTGTTCTACCTGCAAGCAGACCAACACTCCTGCCCAACTTGGCCTTGTCTGCAAACTTACTGAGGGTGCTCTGGATCCCCTTATCCACATGGTTGATTTTAAAGACAACCGATGCCAATACAGAGCCCTGGGGAACACCACTTATGACCAGCCACCAACTGGATTTAACTCCATTTACCACAACCTTTTGGGCCCAGCCATTCAGCCGGTTTTTCCACCCAGTGAAGCATATGCCCATCCAAGTAATGAACAACCAGCTTCTCCGGTAGAATGCCGTGGGAAATGTCGTCAAAGGCTTTACTAAAGTCCAGGTAAACAATATCCAGAGCCTTTCCCTTTTTCACTAAGCCGGTCATCTTGTCATAGAAGGAGATCGGGTTAGCCAGCGTGCCCTGCCTTTCATGAGCCCATACTGGCTGAGCTGGATCCCCTCATTGTCCTGTACGTGCCACATGATGGCACTGGGGATGAACTGCTCCATAGCCTTCCCCAGCACTNACCTTACATCATTGGCCTCAGTTGATCCAGCCTGTCCAGATCCCTCTGTAAAGCTGTTCTACCTGCAAGCAGACCAACACTCCTGCCCAACTTGGCCTTGTCTGCAAACTTACTGAGGGTGCTCTGGATCCCCTTATCCACATGGTTGATTTTAAAGACAACCGATGCCAATACAGAGCCCTGGGGAACACCACTTATGACCAGCCACCAACTGGATTTAACTCCATTTACCACAACCTTTTGGGCCCAGCCATTCAGCCGGTTTTTCCACCCAGTGAAGCATATGCCCATCCAAGTAATGAACAACCAGCTTCTCCGTGAGAATGCCGTGGGAAATGTCGTCAAAGGCTTTACTAAAGTCCAGGTAAACAATATCCAGAGCCTTTCCCTTTTTCACTAAGCCGGTCATCTTGTCATAGAAGGAGATCGGGTTAGCCAGCGTGCCCTGCCTTTCATGAGCCCATACTGGCTGAGCTGGATCCCCTCATTGTCCTGTACGTGCCACATGATGGCACTGGGGATGAACTGCTCCATAGCCTTCCCCAGCACTGAGGTCAGGCTGACAAGCCTGTACTTCACATGATCCTCCTTCTAGTGACCCTATCCTATCTTCCATGACACCAACATGCAGCACTGTTTCTTTTTTTCCTCCTCTACTGTGACCCTAAATTTAGTCACAAGCAAACCATCTCTTAACCTTAAAGGATGGTAGTAACCACAAAGAACACTGTCCAACTGTGACATGAATATATTGAGCATTTTGCCTTTGCAAACTCTCATGTAGGTTTCAAAAACCTTCAGTCCTTCCTGCCAATAGAGGAACCCTTACCTAAGATTACAAAGAAAGACTACAAACTGCAAGTGTTAAAAAAACCAGAACTGCTGAAGTCAGTGCTAAACCATTTTCCTTCAAGGTAGCTTGCACACCTTTACACTTGTGAAATAAAACTCTCTTGTTCACTAAAGAGCAAAAGCTTCCAAAGAGTATCCTATCTGCCAGCCAAATAAAAAAATCCCAAAAAATTAACATCAGCCAAAGTAAAAACTTCACGTGTGTCTAGAGACTGGCATAGCAGCTTTGCAGGTACAGAGACATACAATCAACTTGCTTTAGTATTAGTTGAAAATGCTATCTAGCCGTTATGAAAAAGTTTGAAAGGACTACCAGAAGCATTAAAAGACTAGATCAGAATTATACAATATTGTATTTAGAAAAATTCTGAAGAGAAGGACAGTTATGAACATATTTGCTGTGTGAAAATGAGGGTAGGTAACAGCACATCCGGCCTGAAGTGACAGCTAAGAAGAATGTCTTCTATAATCACAAGTAACTGCCCAAAACCAGAGACAGACATCATGAACTGTGAAAAAGGTTTATCATCTGCCAGTAAACATTTAAATGTACCTATAGTGCAACTTGTGGCAACTAAAATGAATCTGTTTCATTCCAATAACATAGTCATAGCCAGTGAAAAGCAAAGGAGAATCGAGCCTCCTTCAAAACAGCAAAGCAGCTACCACTCCAAGAAGTATAGCGATATCCAGAACCATACAGCAATGAAAACAGTTATTCGAAGCAGCATGAAATGTGGTAACTCCTGCATCAGAACCTTCCATGCTGAAAGAATAGTAAAAGGCAACCTGCACAACTTGATGCAGATTTACTTGTAAGGCAGTTATGGAGAGGGCAGGAGTAAGTACGCTAGTCTTATCAAAATATTTGGTGGTTTTCAATAAGAGTTGTATTCCGGAATAGTAGAAATGTAAGAAATTCTGGAGGGATCAGATTAACATCAACTTTGGGATAAAGAGTCCAATAAAATGAGATGTGTTTACCAACGCTGCTACACTCAGCCCCTATATCCAGTATTTTATGTGAACCAATGGTTCAGAAAGCAGACATTCCTGGCTACAGCTGACAGAAAACGGAAGATTCATTACCACAGTTGTGTTAACATCTGGAGGATCTCTCTGTCATATATATATATATATATATATGATGCCTTCCATCCCCCCCCACCCCCACTCCAGGACAAGTATTAATACCACAGTAACCACTTCTATATTTGGTTTACTTATCTAGAAAAACATACTGCAGAAATATGGGAAAATTCCCTGCTTACATTTGTTAAAACAAAAAGAATTTTGGAATAACTTCTGCAGCCTTCAGCCTTCAGTAACCTTTCCTCCTGCAGTTTCTGGTCAGGACAGACACTGGCTGAGAGACAGCAACATTTACAGAGTTAACTCCTTAACAGCGTCACTGCCTGATAGCCAGGCATGGGGCAGTTTGATCCTGAACTAGGCAGGAAGGCACATCTTACAGCGACCCCTCTAGTGCCTCTGCACCAGCATAACGGAAGCCACATACCCAGCTTCCAGAAGAGTGAACTTTCTTGTAGCACAGATTCCTGTCTGCAGAAGGAAAGCTTTGAATGCCAGTGAGAAAAGTCAGCCTTTACAAGACCTGTCTTAATCTGATAAAGCACTGTAGCAGACACATTAGACTTCATTAACAGAGGTAGCAATTGTTCACATTTTCATATTTCACACGCAAATATTTAATTGTGGATAAGTATGACCAGATTATACAGTATGACTCTGACTCCAGAGGGAGGGAGGAGGCGGGGATGAGGGGAGAGATGCAACTCCAAAAAAAGGAACATCTTACATTCCAATAAAATCCTGCAAGATATCTTTACCCTGGAACTCAAGTAGGTATGATGACAAAATAGACAAGATTCACAGCAACTTGGAGGCATGTTAACCAGGATCAGGAGAAAAGCTGAATTCCTGTTACCTTCCAGTAACAATCAAAATTACAAAAGCTAAAATAGCTATGTTATTTTATATAAAAAAATGTGGTGCATCTCCATTAGGACTATATTGTAGATTTTAGGTTTGACTAGTTTTGGAAGGTAGAAAAGCTCACTGATTTTCATGTTAAACTAATGACTCTTACACACAAAAAGGGCAGCAGAAAGTTTACTTTGGAAATTGTTTGCAAGCCAGCCAATCCTGGACATAAGGCATTGAACCCATGGAATTTAGGGTTGTTTATTGTTATCAAAAGAGTCTTATCCTCATGGCCTTGACAGCAAGAATGCAAAAGGGATGAATGAAATTAAGACAGAAAGACGACAAAAAAGTAACTGTTCATACTATGATTGCCTCTCATTCCTAGATAGCACATGAAAAGATGCCTAAGCACCAACATCTGGTCACATCCAATCCTTTTTAAAAGTTGGTTTGTGATTTTGGGGTTATTTGGGGCTTGAGTTGTTTTGGGGGTTTTTGTAGTGTTTTTGTTTGTTTGCTTGTTTTTTTTTTGTTTTGGTTGGTTGCTTGCTTTTTTTTAAGGTAAATTCACCTACTTGTACATCTGCCAAGTTCACTGAAAGTAACAGTGACTTTGTTGTGTCTCACTGAACATGAGAAGACGGGAACTGATACATTCTCCCCCACGTACACAGACAGAGAAGTTTTCCCAAAAAAGTGTTTCAAAAATCCCTGATAATCTTTAGGTGACCTTAACATATTAAAAAACATGTTTTGTAAAAGGTGGGCCATCAACTCCTACCCTAACATTTTGATGACTGCTGTGTTTTTCCTCAATGAGTGATTAATTTATAAACATAAATTGACACTTGTTATACATTTTATAAATTTGAAAGCTTAGCATAAATGGTATACATACAACTTAAATCACCACAGAACATGGAGACACCTCGATTATCTGTCCTTTTCAGATTCTGCTTCCCATTCTTCTTTCCCATTCCTACCAGTTATCCACGCTATCTGCGAGTCTCTAAACAAGAGCCAGAAATATTCATCAGCTTCTTAGTTAATCTGTTTCCCACAAGTATACCTTCCCTTTTATGAGGTCTACTTACTCCACAAGGAAGATGGGAATAAGATGACAGAACATACTCTACTCTATAATGGCTCCACTACAAAAGCAGTTTTATCTGACATCAGGTTTTGTTTCTTGTAATTCCCATAAGTCTTCATATCGGCGTAAAGGGTATACTTTCACCCCTACAACTTCATTCCTTTAGATCTTTTTCCCCCCAAATAAGACAAACCAAAAAGGGTCATTATTATTAGAAAAATGAATGTACTTCAGCTAAATCTTTATTTTTTCATATCTCCATATTCTTTGTGATACACGACTTGCTTTTAAGGATTTTTTCCTAAAGCTCTGGAGGTCAGCCTCCACTCAAGGCAGAACACAAAGTGTTGCAGATATTTCTAAAGGTCTTACTTGTCAGACTTAAATGGTTCTGCTCACACTATACTAACAGTTAACCTGGTGACTGAACTTGAGTGCATGAGAAAGTTCTTTCACTTTATTGGGTTGCTATGTACCAACAGAAATTCTTCTGTCTTCCTCCAGGGATTGGGGCACATATTTCTTAACACTGTCAGGACCTCAAGGTTACAGGTCTCCCAGGTGCAGTAGAAGTCTTGGACACTGTTCCAGCACCTGTTCTCTCCAGTAGCTTTAAGACCAGTGGTGTTGAATTTGTTACAGGATGATTAGCACGTGGTACAGATATATCATGGAACATTCACAGCTCCTGGTTCTTGTCTAGGTTTACCAGGGATTGAACGCAATGACCCACGTGGTCCCTCCCTGTCCTACGTTCTTAATACTGGCCTGTATAGGCATGCTAGAAAAGTCTATCATGATTTGATTTCCATAATGAATGGGAGTTGACTGTAATTCTCTAAATTTAAAGCAGGTAGGAGATATACAGCAAAAACCATCGTGTGTCTTTTTCCTCTTTAAGAGTCTAAAATATAAAAAAAAAGCAGGAGTCAGAACACGCACATAAACATCCTAATGATGAAGTGATTAAAATAACCCCCATTCTTCTAATTACCTAGGAGACTGAAGACCTGTGGACATTAATTTTCTGTCACTGTAAGGCTAAAGAGTTTGTAGCCTGATTTTTAGAGTATACAGTCAGTAAATCCTCTGTGTTTGAATGCATGGTTGTTTCTCGCTTCTTCCCAGGTGATACACAACCAACTTCTCACCAGTGGAAACGCAACGCTAACAGTGATAAAAGTATTTGAAAAGCCCAGAAGTACCTAGAAGCACTAGTGAATCTATGTACACAGCTAACCTAAAGTCACCACGGGTAACATCACTGTGCAAAGCAAAGCATGCTCCATCTACAAAATTTCCATCATAAAACAGCTTTGCTGTCAGGGCGAAATTAACGATATTGACACAACTCACATCACAGAAAACACTGCTTTTCCTAAATCACCACTGGATTTTCTAGGATCTCATCCTCTACTACTGCCATATGGCAGCCCACTGCATGCCACAGAGTTAAACTCTTGGCTTAGACAGGCAATAATCGGCAGAAACCTCATCACCCAAAGAGCTCTTACAGCTGGGTAGTCAGAAAGGTTCAAGAATGCACATTATTGTTCCTTAGTTCTAGCAATCAGTCTGATTATTTAACAAGATGCATGCATGCATCCATCCACACGTTTCTGAGCAAACTATACTCAGGTAACACAAGCCAGACCATCTGAACACACTACAATTTTCAAGTGGGTTAGCCAGGTAACTGCTGTAACAAACCTCTCACGCAAAAAAAGCTTCTTGGGCAACAGACTTGAAAGTAGGGAGGGGTGAGGGGAGAAGGAATAACAATGGGAGAGTATCCTGCTTCACAAAATAAGGAATAATAGTAAGGAACTCGCACACTGGTTACAATAGTATGCTAAAATATTTCTATTCACACAGCAACACAGATAACAGTTACCAGGAACTGAGAGTGGCAGATTCAGCAAAAAATAAACTAGGTTTCTTCCATTGCCAAGATTTTCAATTCTAAAAAAAGGTACAGGCCATGTATCAAACCTGCTTTTTCGACATTCAGGCCATTCACCACATTTCAGAGATGAGAAGTTACGCAAACAGAATCTCGTAAAAGCTTGTGACAGGATCAAAGAATGCTAAGACTTATGAAATCAAAACACAATGCTTCAATACAGCCCAGATAACAGACACCCAAACTGAAAAAAGAAAACCACTAACACTGTTACAGTGATTTGATTAAAGCTAAACTGGTCTCCCAGAAAACATGGAGAAAGTTCAAATTATGACAAATATTATGATAAACTCACGTTTTACCCAGCAGTTCTCAAACTTTTTCCAGCTGCAGCCCCTCTAGCAGCTTGGTACATTCAGATAATTCCAAATTTCTGAATGATATGGTAAAGTCTCATACTTGACTATTGAGGGAAGTGCTGTTCTGTGATAAAGTTCTGAACTATGCTTCCAGAACTGAACTATATTCCTCAGCCGCCTCAGTTATTTAATAACTGGTGGTTTGCTCCAAATACTTAATTAATGGTAAAAATAAATTATTGTACCACCAACTCCGCTTATACTAGCGCTGGCAAGGTAGTGATTTTTTTTCTTTTAATCTGACTTGATATGGCTGTAAGGGTGCTGACTCATAAGTGACCCTGAATTGGGGCACATATCTGAGCTGCTGCAGTTTTCAACACAAAATAGACTTTACAGTGATGTGTCAGGCTGTAGACTGCAGTAGCTCAGAAGGAGACGTATGTTCAAGCCACCTACTGCTATATATGCAGTAACCTCCGCGAGAAAAAGAGGGCAGGCAGCTGGTGGAGGTTACTGCTGCAGATAACCTAGCTGAATTGGCCATTGTTTAAGAATCACAACCCTACAATCAAACCCGATGACTTTTTCTGGTTACAACCTGTCAGATTTAAGGTAGCGCATTATCCAGCAACAACCGTGCCACATACATCAATGAGCCCCCCAAAAGAGCTTGGATAAAGCATCACACACACATTGCTCTTCGGACCAAATGTATTTCTATCCATTTACTGTAATTCTCTTGGCTTCTGTCCTGCTTCCCCACCTCTACAGGTGTATCTTTAGGCATTTTCTTCATACCTCCTGATTGCTCCCACTTCCATTGGGGTTTCACTTTAAATCGTTTCACACCATGCTGGCACAAACCACAACGTGCACTTCCAGCGTGCATGCAACGTTCTGCATTAAATAAATTATACACTTCATAACTAAGACTGAGAGTTCACGTTACGAACCAGACAGATGTGGAAAGACAGCAGTTCCCGACACACGCTTCAGGATGGCAGCAGATTCAGAAACAAAGCATCACACCAGCTGACGCTTACTTTGTAGTAGATGTAATAAAATAAATGAAGCGCAACCACTCAGCGTTCACGGGGAAAAAAAAAAACCCATAAGAAAATCCAACCACGCCGCAAGGTCTAGGTAGAAAGATACCGGTCACCATTACCTCAGATGATGTGACTACGACAACAAAAGCCTGCGCTTCCCAAGGACAGCCTAAATAAGTAGGGGCGGAAAAAACACAGCACGGGAAGAGCACGAAGGACCTACTACTATAAGAGGCAGAACCAGACCGCACCCGGCGCACCGCCACCATCGGCAATGCCCGGCAGGACGCGGGCCCGCTCGCCTGGAGGCGGCGGGCAGGCTGATGTGGCCGTCCCCGTCGCCCTCCCCGCGGGCCCGGCCGGGGGCAGCCGGGGCCGGGGAAGAAGGCTGCTACTGCCGCCCAGCCCCCGGGCGCTGACAGCGTGCGCGGGGCCCGGTAGAGGCGAGGCGAGGCCCCGCACCACCCCCCCACCACCGGCAGCCACCCCTGGCCGCGCCCGGGCGCCCCCTCTCTCCAGCCGGCCAGCAGGCCACGCAGCNAACCCAGCTCCGCGACCGCCGCTCGCGCGCGCTCTCTCCCCCCCCAGCTCCGCCGCCTCTCGCGCGCGAGCTCCGCCGCTCCCTCCCGCGCCCCCGGCGCGAGACACACACAAACCCCGCCCCTACCGCCGGAGCGCGACAGCCCCGCCCTTTCTTCGGCCGCGCGGCGCCCCTCCCCTCCCCGCCCCCGGCGCGCGCTCGCGAGCCGGGTTTCCCTCTCCCTCCTCCCTGGGGGCGTGGGCGTGGCCTTGAGCAGCCCCGGCGCTGCGTCACCGCCTACCGCGGCCGTAGGAAGTCTGACTCCTCTCCCTTGCCGTAGCCGCCGCTCGGCCCGCCCCCTCGTGTATTCCTCCTCCTTCTCGCCGGGCGGGAATTGCGAACTGCTACTGGAGCAGCAGAGGCGGGCCTCTCCCCCCCCTCCCTCGTCCATGGCCCAGGTACTGGGGGGCAGCCCACCGGCCGGGCAGCACCCTCTCCTTTCCCTTTCCCCTAGCGGCGGCAGAGCCGGCTCCCTCCCGTCGACCCGCCCGCCCGGCGGGCGAAGGGTGCGCGCTTCCTCAGGGGCCCTCAGGCGGGGAGGAAACCGTTGGCGGCGCCGGCCCGGGCGGGGAAGGACGGTGAGGAGGGGCAGTGCCTCCCGAGGTGGGACTCGTCGATCCGGGGCCTGCCTTCTCCTTCCCGGCGGGTTTCCGGCCGTCCCGACCCCCAGCGAGTCTCCAGGGCTCCTTGGCCGCGGCGAGCCGACGTCTGGAGCCCCGGCCGAAGGAGAGGGAAGGGGCTGGGGCAGCGGGAGGCAGCGCGACTCCCCTCGGGTTAAGAAAACCCCACCACAAAACTTCTGTCAAGCCTGTGGGATTCCCGCCCAGGCAGTGCCAAGGCTGGCACGACCAGCCATGCTGCTGCCAGGCATGCTTACCTTGGGCAAACCGCGGTGTCCCTGATAAATACTGCTTCCTTAGAAGGTAAATGCTTCTTCTTGGAAGGAGAGCAAATGGCCTGCTCGGGAATCTTTCTAGTTCGTGGGGTTTTTTTTTTCCTGTAAATAGCCAAAAGCAACATTGAGTTCCTTAGACGTTAGTCCCAGGGGAAACTCAAGTAAGAGGTTATAACCAATTAGGTAGATCTGTAAGACTTCACAAGGAATGACACAGTTAGTTATTGACATATAAATTATCACTATTTAAATTAATATCTTGTTGCAATAAATACAGTAATTCAGACCTCTCACAGTTGACAGATCTCTCATAGCTGGCACAGAGTTCCCAATTACCTGAATTTCCTTTTCAAGTGTAGAAGCACAGAATCCATTTAAAACTAATTCCTTAAGAATAATATAGAGCAGGTGAGTGCATACTCTAATGTACAAGCCCTTCTGTCACACCTATAGTATCCCCCCCCAAAAAAATACTTTACATTGCTGTCTAAAAAAGCAGAAGAATATAAATAGATACAGACTTGCCTATGCCTGAAGTATTCTGTCAATTTCAAATATAAATGATTTTCCATTTAGAAATAAATAATGTCAGCCTACAGAAAACAGAAAAACAGAGAGCTTGAAAGCCTTAGGTTTTTCATAGTAACTTAATTAATGTGTCAGCTTAATATGGTCTTGCTGCCACAAGTGTCATCTGTGCCTGTAATCACAATGTGTTTTATGATCTGCAGTTTGACAGATCTCCCACAGCTCTTACAAAGTTCAGATGTTTTAAATTCCAGCCTGGATTAATTTCTTGCTTAGTAATTGTATTTGGCAAAACTACAGGCTTTGCACAATTACAGTTGGACAGACTGCTTTTGTCTTTACGTCCCAAACCATTACTCTTGAGTTAAAATGCCTGTTCCCTTTTTCCCTTTTCCCTGCAATGACTAAAGTGGCTTATACATAAATGATGTGGTTATAAATCAATCTGACAGGCTTTTAGAAAGAAGTACCCACATAAATAATTTATGATATTTGAGTAATATTTCTACTAGGTCTGGTCTCCAGAACAAGCTCTTCTTTTTTTTTTTCTTCCCTTCTGCCTTTATGAATGTATAACTAGTTGTTCAAGAGCAGATTGTTCACTTTTTGGTTTTGTAACCATGAGGTGTTACTGTTTCACACCTTGCATGCAGAACAAGTTGTTTCTCTTTTCCTGCCGTTTTACCCCTTGGTGCAATAAGCCAGAGCACCTTTTACTACAAACCTAGTTTGTTATTTGTCATTATAAGGATTTTTTTTTGTAACATCATTGAAAGATTATTTGTGAAGCAGTACCAGGTAATCCCGTAAATGAAACATTTTCTATACAGAATAGTTGATTAATGCAGAGAAATTAAATAATGTAGGATAATGTAGGATTTATATTCTTAGAAAGCAAATTAGTATTTTAAATACAGAACTGTTTGGAATGATCCATTGTATAAGGTCTGATTAATGATTTTTAAGTTGTGAAACTTTGTGAACCCTTTGTAAGGCAAAAGTGACAATGGGTGCTGAATGTTAAAACAGTGAACAAAATTGTGTAGGAGAGACTTTACACGTAACACTGCTATTAAGGAGCATGTTTGGAGGAGTAACCAGCAAAATTTGAAAAATATGCTGTCTAAAACACAGCAACACTTGTGTTAAACTAACAAATTTGGACTGGAATTAGATTTGTAATTGCTGGGGAAGAAGGGTCCTAAACCAACTTTCAATACATATATATAGATGACAACTGTATAAAGGTTGTTATGACAGAAAACTCAGCATAACTAATAAAGAGATGACTTTCTCATCTCTCAAGCAAGCTAGGCTTCATTTCAGATGTTGGATGTATTCAAACATTCTTAAACATTCTTAAATAGAAATACTCCCTCACAAATGCTCTATGGTATTCTGCAGAGCTTGTATGGAGATAAGGAAGAAAGAGCTTTACACTGCGTTCATTAAACTGTTAATCTGTAAAAAGCATAACCAGAATTAGCATTTTCTGTTTAGTGCAAGGAGAGTATCATCATCCTAGACATAGCTAGTAAACATGGTACTCTCATAAATCTAAGGGTTAAGTTATGCTTTTGGAGACACATATGTAGATTCCACTGAAATAAGTGACACTGTTTGAAAGTACGCCAAGTCTGACGTGCTGTAACTGAGAAGAAAATGGTATAGTAATGTTCACATATCATGAAAGCAAATATATTTAAATTACTGCAGATATCTGAAACTTTCTGTATTATACCTTTTTATTCTCTTGCTACAGAATATGGCCTGAATCAATACCAATAAGGTGCATGGCTATGATATTGGCAAGCATCAGAGGCCACTTTTAGTCTACAATAGACATCCAGTCTCCTGACTTCCTGATGCATTTTGTTGTTTAACCTATAAAACACTGATTATCTTTTTCTGCTGTTGAAGGTAACAGAACATTACCTCTCTTTTCTCACATCATCAAGGTTGCTTGCCTAGAGATATTAGCAGAAGTCCAAACTGAAGAGTTATATTGTACACAGTTTTTCCACAGCAATGTCGTTATCTATTTCCACTCTTTTTAAATTGTGGCATAGCACAGGCTTGTCTTGATTAGAAACATCTGACCCATTATACTTAAAGGTGTACATCTGAGCTCAGTGTTAGGTAAAGCAGCCTTTGCATAACAGGTTAAGCAACTTGTGAAATAGTTCAGAGTTCCCAGGGGAGAGAATACTCCACAGAAATATGGGACTTTTAAAGTTTCTTGTATGTTAGAGCAGTGTGAACCTTAGGTTAAATGTATGTGGTATTATCTTCAGTGCTTGCTAAATAGCTCGTTGTTACATGCAGAGCTGGTTGCTCTTGGTGGGCTCAGTGGAATTGCATTTATTGAAAGAATGCTAAAGATTTTTACTCGGCAAACCAAAGCTTTGCTGTGGAGGAAACTTACCATATAGAGAAGGATGAGGTTGAAGGAAAAGCCTTCTAAAAGTTCCCAGTCCGTATGAAAGTCGTATCCTAGATTGTGTGGCGCTACAATTAGTTTCTTGAAACAGCCAGGTTCTAGCTGAGCGTTTCCCAAGTTGTGGTACTTACACAATTCATGGTATGCAAACTATTTTGAAGCGATGCAAAACTGCCTGCTTCTACCTTACGTATGAAAAGAACTGGGAACTGCCATTCCTAAAACAGGATTAAGGCACAATGCCTGCTTCAAAAACCTACTTTGTCAAGACAGAGAGGGACTGGATAGGAAATGAGGCGATTTAGGACCAAAATCTCTTTTTGGGGTAACGGACAGTAAGGTAGTAAGGTGTGTGAGGATGTGTTAATTTAGAAAATTAGAAGTTATCTGCATACTATCATGGAAGGCGAAGGTGTTGCCGCTGTAACCTACAGTAGTTGTAATTGAACAGATAAAAATCAGGATTATCTGTTCCAGAACATTGGGGTTTTTCCTATATGGGAATTTGTGTACACACCCAGAATTTTCTCAGCAGCTGCTCAGTTCACAGCCACCATACAAATAAATACCTACTTCTGGAGTGCTGGTGAAAATGAGTTTTTTATGTCCAGTTTCCCAGAATAGCCATTTTTCTGATTGTGTACCAGTTATGTTCAAATTTTACGGTTTTGTGTTATTGACTATTAAAAAACAAAACAAAAAATAGATTAAAATATGGTAGTAGTAAAAGCTGTTAAGATTCTTTGCCTGTTCTGATCGATCCAGGTAATGTTTTGGAGCACAGTGCAACACCTGTAGTCTTGTGTGTGTTTTTTCTCATTGATGAGAAAACTTCCTGAGAATATTACCAGATAAACTGAAAAGAATTGCCTGTAAATGGTAAACGATGGTCACAATCACAGAGGTATTAAATAGTAATTCCTAGGTGTCTTTAAACTGGTTTTATCATCCTGCATACATAGCCAGGATATTTTAACTTTAATTTTTAGTATGTCAAAAGGGTTTGAAAATACCTGTCGTCTTTAACACCAGTTCATGAGTCAGGCTGTCTCCAAACACTGTCCTGGCCCTGGAGGGTGTTCGAGGCTCTTTTGTACTCTTAGTCAATAGCTTATCATCTACCTCAGTATTAATGTTTCATGTGAGTTACAACGTTGTGGGGAGGAGGGGGTGGGTGGGTGAGAAAACAATATTCTACTGAGAAATGGAAGCTCCTTGCCTTCCCTAGCTCCTGGCTCTCCTACGGGGGTAGATGTATAACTCCATTTGCAGAATTAACTTTCCTGTCTTCCAAATTTCTACTCTTAAGGAAGTTCTGTCACTTTGAAATGCTCTGACAATTGCTTGGAGACACGGGGCTTTGCTGTGCTGCACTTCGCTGGAAAAAAAAAAACCCCACCGCATTGCTTTAATAGAAGGTTTGGTTTAAACAAGGCTCCCAGCTGAAGCAAACTGTTCCTACAAGCAAAGCCTGAAACTAAACTGGCATCATCTGCCTCCTTCGCACAAGCTGTAGAGTAACACATAATTTGAAGACACCCCCCTGACATGTTTTTAAAGTGTTAATTGAGAAGAAGTACGTTGCTGGTATTCTCTAGCAGCTGCTGATCTGTTGGATTACAACCGTATGATGTGAAGCTGTTTCCAGCAGAATTCTGTACTTCCTTGTTCTCATTCAGAATCAGTTCTCACGTCTTATTCAGAGCTTCATTACAGGTTTATCTCCTTGGAGAATTTAGACCGACAATGGTGCACACCATATGAAAATTTAAAGTACTTAATCCTGGTTTCAGTTAAAGCAATTTTGCTTCAAAATGCCACCCACCTATTGTGCATAAACATTTATGGCAAACTAGTAATAGGGCTCTGTAGGCAAATATACACATTTCTGTGCATTGTTTTGTGGGGTTTTTTTTCCTTTTTTTCCCCCCCAGGGGCTTTATAATAATTAATATCTGATTTAGGCTGCTTGGAGAGTAGGGGGTGGGGAGAATAGCGTTGTTCAAACTTTGGTTACCTCTGCCACTCCCCACAGATACTATTTTTTCCTCTCTAATGGTCTCTCTCAGGATGCAATGGACTCTTTGCTTAACAGGGGCAATAATCTGCTTAAATCACAAGCGTATCACTTGGTAACATTACTGTCCTGTTCTCTTCCCAAACCAAATGTATTTGCAACAAATTGCAGCAAACTTTTGAGGGAAACACATATAATTATACAGTGTTTATATATTTGAATAACTTCTGGACTGTAAATGAATAATTATAGCCATCTGAAATTCAGGAGAATTTTAGCTACACCTGGCTTAATTACTAGTGCTCATACTTGCGGATGAAACAACTGGTATCCTTTTTCTGCAAATTGTCAAGTTCTCAGTAAGCTTTGGCTTCCTTGTTTAGAGACTGGAAAACCTGCTTGTTTTAAAACAACTGCTGAACCTGGAGTACAGCAGAACAGCAATACTAGCCAGGTTCTGACTGACTGTCCAACAACATCGGGATTTTAGACTTTCTCAAACTGGTTTGACACCTCCAGTTGTCTTGTGTGCCTATTGAGTGGTCTTATCTCTGTATTGCATACAAAAGTCTTCGTGACAGACTACCAAATACGATTGTGCAAGACAATAAGACATTGCCTCTATGGCCTTATTAAAAGTACTGTTCAGGTCCTTTGCATCCCTGTTGTATAAGCGCTCGGCAAAACCAGTTCTCCAGCAGCAGAGTGGAGTGGTGATGGAATACAGGGTAGTTGGTGGATACTGGCTTGGAAAAGGGTGCCATCTACTGAATTACCGGTACAACTTCTTAACGTTCTTACGGGATCTGTGTTTTTTTTCAACTCTGCATAGTTTATAGCATACCATCATAAGACAGTATGATTAGAGTCAAAACAATAATCTAAAGGAAAGACTGATAAGTCAGGGTACAGACAAGTAAAATTTTAGAAAGCTGCCTCTGCTTTTTATCAGAGTCAAAACGCTAATGGGTATTGAAAGTGATCTAGGAAGACAGTGCTGAAGAATCTAGAAGGGGGAATTAGTTTGGTTTTCTTTACCTGGAATGGTACAATGCACTCATATTTATCTAAAAGGAAAAAAGTGATACCATTTGTTACCATTTTAATATTTAGAATCAGAAGTCAAGACGTTAATTTTTTGTTAACTCTGATCTCATGCTGTTGAATATTATAATTTTTTGTATTTTTTTTACTAGCAGGGCTAATTTATTTATTCTTTAAATAAGATAATTGTTTCATGGATTTAATTTAATTGAGGCTCACCCTTGTTGGTTTTATGGATGGAAGACCAGAACAGTGGCTCTGCTTCTAGGATGAAACTGGCCATTTCTGTCTACACAGTATAACATATTTAAGAAGAAAAATTTTGATGGTTCTGAAACAACATCAGAAAACAAATTTCCAGTTAGGGAAAGCAGTTCCATAGAATGAGAAATATAATATTACTGCTATGTTCAACACATCTATGACAGAATTTTGTTATGCTGACTGGGCAGTGGACTTGTACAAGTTTTTGGCTTGTCTTCATACAGACCGTTAGTTCTGTTATCTTCAGTGTGTGTGTTTTATCTTTAGGATGCCTGAAAGTCCAGGAAAAGTCAACGAAAACCACATCGGCAGCAACAGCTCCAGCACCAGCAGTTCAGTCGCTTGCTTCGGACAGGTCAGTTCCTTTTGCCCGAGAGGGAAATAAGAGTTTTGTGCTTCCGCTTCTGGAAATCTGCTCTGCGTATTTAGTCATTTTAAAGTCGGATACAGGAAGGCTGGAGTCACGTCCATTACCCTAGCTACACTATACCTAATTGTACAGGATGTGTTCTTCCACGATAGTCTTGGTATGCTTCAAGTTATAATAAATTGCTCTAGATTCTTCACAAAAGGTTCTTTTAATTTTCTTCCTTAAAAATAGATCACTTTATTCTCTCTTATTCCCAGACGGCCTGGATCGTGCTTAGACACATTTTCGCTACCGGTTCAGAAAAGCCAACTACTTTTGTCTATTAAAAATGTTTTTTTTTAAAGTTTAAAATAATTTGGGACAGCGAAAACCATATCTGGATTGAACAGAACTTTTGGTGTGGAATTCTCCATGGAGAAGCTATTTATACAGAGCTCCTGAATATGGCACAGGCACGCACACTCTCCCTTTTTCCTGATGCCTGTTGGTCGCAGGCTTGCATTTTCGTGTCAGAAAAGGACAAAGTTATTCCTTTAAGTTTAAATAGCACCAAACACAAATTAGAGCGGTTTTGCAGGCTTTGGGATTTATTTAATGGAATACCTTATCGAATTCTGTGGTCTGTTGAATGATAGGGCAGCCGATAGAGGCACACACGATAGTTATGGTTTAGGTGGTAATATCTTTCTGTCCCACATCAGAGTATATCAACACAAGATTTTTAGTGCTTAATTTTAGGCTTCTCTAATTTTTTCAGATTATTAATTGTATTTCTACTAAGACAAGGAGCAAAAGTTACAACACTTAAGGTTTCCAGTGATACTGGAGTTATCCAAAGGACCTTCCCTGCATTGGAGGAATTTGCTGAACACTCCTCAAAAACCTCCCATTTTGATTGCTTGCCCAAGCTGCTGTCCTCCCTGCCCTGATGGCATATGGTGGTAGACTAAGTTTAAACTTTGGTTTTGTTGGAGTTTTTAAATGCACTTTTCTTTTTGGCCACAGATACTACGTTTTCTTTTTTGAGAGGTAACACATAAGCTTATTCGTAGATTTCTGGCAACTTTGACTATGATTATTGACTACATTAAGATTTCCATAGGATACTAACAGGCCAGCTTGTCTCAGTGCTTCTGGTAGTTATGAGAAAGGAAAAAGAATTGCTACAGCTCATTACTTAATGGTTGTATACATACACTTCAAGAGTATGAGAAAAAAACCCCACCATAATGCATAAGTGTAACGCACACACACACTGAGGTCTTTCCTGGTCTGTTACATCCTGATTTTAAAAATGGATCATACACCTCTTGGAAGGACTGTACATGGAAAAAAATACAATATAGATATTAAAAGAGGGGGATCTATAACAGGGAGAGTGAGAAGATTTGTTTTACCTTGTTTTTGTCAAGTATCAATACACAGCAAATGAATACCAGGCTATCCAGCATGCTCTTCGTCAGAGACTGGGTCCAGAATATATCAGCAGTCGGCAAGCTGGAGGAGGACAAAAGGTATGAACAAATATCATAGATTTTCAACTCACAGGTTTTTTTCCAGGAAAATTAGGGTAAAAAAAAAAACATTACAATAACTCTTTTTTTTTAGTTAATTACCCAATAGCGGTTTAATGTGCAGATATGAAAGCAAAGTCAGCATAGCATGAATTCTGGCTTTTATTGAGCCACAAGTTCCTTTTACACTTTAAAGTGTAAAAAACCAACTTTTCAATGCTTCATCCTTGACAAAGGGGATATTTTTCTTCTTGTGGAACACGGAGATGTTTTTCTTATTTTTTCACAGAACTGGAATACATGAAGCATTACATAAGATGGGCTGCATTTTACCTTCTTTAGCGCCCACTAGCTCTGCCTTCCCTTGATTAAGTCATATTTGTTGTTGAATTAATCCCCCATCACAGTTGCTGGAAGAGGGTAAACCTAAAGCTGCACCATCATCCTTTTATTCACAGTATCTGAACCTTAAACTTAGCCGGGTTGCCTCAGTGTAAGATGATGTGTGGAATCCCTCTTTAAAATGAAGCATGTATATATGTGTGCACATGTGCATGTATTTATAGATGTATATATGCTTTTCTTTTCAGGTCTGTTACATTGAGGGTCACAAGGTAATCAGTCTGGCCAATGAGATGTTTGGCTTCAATGGCTGGGCTCATTCAGTCACTCAGCAGAACGTTGGTAAGTATCTCTTGAGGATGAAGCAGTCTTTCCTCTCATTTCACTGTGAGGTCCTGAAGGAAGAGTCTCTCAATGGGGGACCAGGGTATCTCTCCTAGTACTTGATCACTTCAAAGAAACTGCAGGAGCGGGGTGGGCTTTCCAAGTGTCTTGGCAGTTGGTAAAAATGAGAGAAATTGAATGGTAATAGAATCATAAAAGCATGGAATGGTCAGAGTTGGAACAGCCTTAAAGATCGTAGCGTTCCAACCCCCCTACCATGGGCAGGGACACCTCCCACTAGACCAGGTTGCTCAAAGCCCCATCCAGCCTGGATAGACCTTCTGTTTTCTTTGTAGATCTTGCACTGGAATACATCACAGTCATTATTCTAAGCGTGTTTATGATTTTTCTTGAGCTATTCTAATCAAGCTTTCTGATCTCTATGGGAACACTCAGTGACTACAGTCAAGAGTAATTACAATTAAACTATTTAACACCCAGCACCCCTGAGCCAACTTTCATACTAACCTGTAATTTTTATATTCTAACAAGCTAATAATCTCAGTTAATATTTCCCTACTCTTCAGGGACCCATCCTTTTCTGCAGATTCTTCTAGCCAATACCTGGTTCTGAGATTTTTTACAGTAGAAAGCTTTGGAAAAATACTTCTTCTAGAAAACGGTGTTTGGGTGATCTTGTGCAAGATTTCTCAAACTGAAGACTTCTAGTATATACCAGGAAAGAAATTACTTTTATAGACAACAGCTTCTTTTCCATTGCTGTTTTCATAAATTGATGCTTTAAATCTTTCTTTCCAGCTGAAAAAACTGTTATGCTTTGAACGTTTAGGATATGTAGCTGAACGAGAAGTAACATTTACAACTCTTCCTTCTTTCATATGTTTAAGTTTATACACGTAGTAGCAGGGTATGCATGTTTGGCAGGTCTAGCCACTAGAAACCAGAGAGTATCGTGTAACGTGCCCAGGGCGTATATATGCAAGTCAGCATCCTCAAACTACACTTAATATTTTGTAAGTCATACTCCATTTTATAGAAGATGCTACGGTGTCTTGGGCACATTCAGCAAGTACGGTACAGGTTTATGAATGTCCTCAAAGGACAAAATAAGATCAGAAGTCTTTTGTATTATTTCGCATGTTACTTTTCCCTCCCCCAGACTTTGTTGACCTCAACAATGGCAGGTTCTACGTGGGGGTCTGTGCATTTGTGAAAGTCCAGCTTAAGGTAAGTGGATTTTTTTTGTTGTTGTTTGTTTGCTCTATCTACAGTTAAGAAATTGCCTAAAGCTGTGAATGGAAGATCATGCATAGGTCAGCCTGTGGTTCTTGGGTGCAGTACTACACCAGAGAACCTAGCAGTGTTCACAGCATTGACCTTGCTATAGCTCAACCAGCTAAGAGAGAGTAATTAAGCTTAGGAAAGCACAGCATCTAACAAGATGCTTAGTATTTTTAATTTTTTGCTGCAGGATGGATCGTACCATGAAGATGTGGGCTATGGAGTCAGCGAGGGCCTAAAGTCTAAGGCCCTGTCCCTAGAAAAGGCAAGAAAGGAGGCAGTAACAGATGGACTGAAGAGGGCACTCAAGTAAGTAAAGATCAGTACTTGTACATTTTCAGAAGTTAAGTGAGAATTAAGTGTTATTTTCAGTCTCAGTGAGCTCTCTTGTTTCTCAGGTGCTTTGGGAATGCTCTTGGGAACTGCATCCTAGACAAAGACTACCTGCGAGCCGTGAATAAGCTTCCACGTCAGGTGCGGTACAGGAGCTGTTAGAACAGGGACTGCGAGACGTCATCTTAAAAAGATTATAAATAGTAACATCAATGCATCTCATCCCTGAACGTTTCAGCTGGGAGACCAATAGCCTTTGCCTGCCAGTTTGTGTGAACTGTTTGTTACAGAGTTCTTTGCTGACATTTTGCCACAACTGCTCTAAATTTTGACTATTTGCAGTAGGCAAGATTACTGTGGCGAAGAAACAGTATCCTGCTCAAGTTTTCATGTGACATTTTTAGCCATGTTGTCTGAGGCTCTCCATTCAGTGGCAGCAATACATAAATCTGTCTTTAGCAGGTTAAGTGTTATCCCAGGAAACACTAAATTGCTTAAACCAGCTTGTTCTAAGTGCCATTTTCTCCAGGTGCTGCAGTTCTTAAGACTGTTTAAGCTTTGCCAGTTGCAGCAACTCAGTTCTTGGCACTCATTTAAGCCACTCCTACTTTAAATGTGTAACAGCAATACCAGTATGAAATTACATATTCATCACAGAGGTGAAATGGAAGCCCTTGGGAGAACAGAGTCTGTCAACCTAGTTTGCTACTATGAATTTTAAAACTCAAACTTACTTGTCCTCTTATTACTGGACTTTTTCAGGAATAAAAAATAAAGGATGGGAAATAACCGCATACAACGACACGACTTCTAATTGCTGTAATAGGTCATGAAACCAGAGGCTGCAGGCAGGGCAGAAGAGTAGGCAGAGAGTATATCTACTGTCTATGTATCCTACCCTAAAGCAGGTACAGCTTCACTGCATTTCTGCAAAATCAGGGCTACTTAATTCAGCCTCTCGAGTTGAAAGCCGGTACATCAGCTAGTGGTCAGAAGGAAAAAGGATTGTTCTGTGGATTTTAGGGAGCTCTGGCAGAAAATAGGAAGTTCTTTCATGAGAAAGACTTCTTCCTTCAAATGAAATTTTTAATATGCATTGTCCAGGATATCCTAGAAAAAATACCAGGTGGGTTACATACCAAAGCTACTTGTTGCAATTGGAACTTTTACTTAATTTTAAGCAAAATCCATACAGTAGCAGTATCAATATATGCAGTGATAGTTGCTTTGCCATTTTACTAACTGTTATTCAAAATTTACCAAACCCTAATGCACATCACAGCTAGATAGAAAACACACTCAACATGATCCTTGTAACAAAATTTTTAGTGTGCCTGCATTTCACCCCTCATTGTTCTTGTTAGAACAGTTGGCAAGAAGTTACTCTTGTAGCAGGGTTTTCTTTTGTACTGAGGTCTCAAGCAAAGGCCATTTCTAAAAGCAGCTTCAACTTTCAGTTAATCAAATTGAATCCTTCCCAAAAGAACACTGCAAAAATACTAGGTGCATGGATGATAAAAAGGGGGAACCAAACTCATCCAGACTGGAGCTACAACAACTTCTAGCTGAGGCCAGTCACTCCAAAAGTTTTACCACAGAACAGCCAAACAGGCAGCGCTATTTTGTTTTGCTACGTGAGGAGTGTAGAGATGGCCCTGCAAACGTCCTCTGCTTGACTTCAAAAATGTGTTGGTACCCGAATTCTACAACTGAGTTTACGAGAGCAGGACGCACTGGACTTGGCTGCTGAAGGATGAGGGATAACGTGAGGAGGATCGACGCTCCGATGTATTTGGTTTAAATGCCTGACACGATACCGCTGGCAAACTGGGGCTCTGGACTGTGTGAAGAAAATCAGCACCTACAACTGATGTGTGCTTTAACACTCACTTTACAGGCCATAACATGGCCCTTGTTCTTACTGACCAGCAAAAAGCCACTTTGTACCTTGGCTTTGCTTTTCAGACTCCTTGCCTCCTTAGCTTTCAGTTTGCAAGGGAAGAGCTGCGGTCACTTTTACTCTGTGAAGCATTAGGTCAGACCGTGAACCTTCTGAGGTAACCAACAGCATGAAGAGATGCCTCTTGTGGAGGTATTTGGTTCAGAGAGAGACACAAAATTGTGAGGTGCACTCTCATCAGTGACAGCCATGCTTTAACCCCGTTCTTTCAGAGCTACCGCAACGTAACGCTGTGCTGTAACAGAGTATTAGAGTTCATAGTATTAAAGTTGTCATAGCTCTTGCTGAGCTTGCTCTTTAGCAACCCACGTTAAGCTCGTTATCTCCTGATGTGCACCAGTTGGGGGCAGTAGGCTTCTAGGAGGTAACCTAGCTTGCTGATTGAGGAAAAAGGACGCTTTTTACAACTGCTGATCCGTGGGGTTTCATAGTGAAGCTGCCTTCATCCAACTAGGGCTTAGCACACCCCGCTAGCCGGCCTAGAGCCGCGAGGAGGTTCTGTGTAGCTGACTTAGACGGTAGGCACAGATCCAAAATGACACCTCGCCAAGTGAAGATGAGGGTACAGATCTCTGCTCTGCCAGGGTCATCGCCTGTTAGTGGCTTTGCCACAGATTTCTGAAGTCACAGAGCCAAACCGCCCCGTCTTTACTAACGCGAGAGTGGTGTACCATCCTTGGTGACCTCATGGACTGCAGAGCCGAGTAAAGGTTTGCTGTGCCCTTTAATGCAAGCGTGAAAACAGGCTCAGCAACAGACTTGGGGGAAGTTCTCTGCCGAGAAGCTGCAGAACTCTGCATCAAACACCTGTATCTGTTCTGGGTTTGCAGAGCGCACAGGATGGGGGGACACAGGCTATCCGCCCTGAGGCACTGAACTCTTCAGCTAACACAAAGTGGCATGAATTCCGTGATTAACTGACTGAACGACTTGGTCCTGAAAAGGCATTTCAGTTTTCTAACGTCCTATTCCCACCTAGAGCAAACACAGTACATTTTTCAGCAGTACTGTACAGAAACAGCCTGTGCATATTTCATTACCTCAACGAAGGAAATTTCTGAATATGGTTTCTTTTTTTTCCTTTTTTATTTGTTTTTTTCCTTTCCTAGATCCCCGCCGAGTTAGATTTGGTCAAAACTAAGAGAGAGGACTATGAGCCTGAAATAGAGAAAGCAAGATACAACAGCTGTTTGGAAAGGCAGACCTCGGGAGGGAGACAACATTCTGAGGTGTCCCCGAATTGTAACCCTGGTCATGCAGAGGCTGCGGCAGTGACGGTGAATCAGAAACAGCCAAATAGTTCCAGGTGAGACTGCTGCTATAAATTTATTTTGGAAGGTATATTAGAAGTTACTGTTTCTTCTAAAACACATAGAGAGCCTAATCCGGATTGCATGAAATGCTAGTTTAGTGCATTTTTCTTTATGAGGTTTTTTTTTTTCGTCATAAAATGTAATTGCTGAGATCCTGCTTAATGTTGTGCTTACTTGGGGGAGGGGCAGAAGTAGCAACTCCGTAGCTATTGAGTGTGATGCCACTTACCAGCGGAAATTGCGACAAAAGCAGCTACAGCAACAGTTCCGGGAACAGATGGAAAAAAAGCGCCAGATCCCAGGAGTTACACCTAGCAGGAAACAGGGTAAGTTTGAGCATTAAAAATTGACATTTTTAACGATAGCTACCGGCAGGCATGGCTTACCCTCAACGCGGGAGCCCGACCACTTTAATTTGCTTTTGTAGTGTGCTGTCAGTGCGCCTTTAAGACCAGGGGAAGGAGGAGTATCATACTCCTTCCCTTCGATGTTCTAAAGCGGCAGGATCGATCACCAGCTCAACAACTGCACCCTTAAAACAACTTCCCAACCACCCTAAAGCTCTGCGCAGCACAGCAGGGGCTGTCAGTACCCCTCAACGTGCTGCACCCGAGCTGAGGCTGCAGCACTTCCCTGAGGTGGTTGGCAGGCAAATAGATGCTGCATCAGCTACTGATACATTGCCTTTCATTCACGGGGCAGTCTGGACAGCTGTGGGGTCAGCAGGAACTTGGGGATGGGGTGAAAACTAGGCTAAAAACTAGTTTGAAGCAGTGCAGATGCTCTTATTGAGCGTCATCAGGTACGGAAGCTGACCTTTCCACATACTGCTACCAAAAAATAACCCGCTCTAGGAAAAGAGGTTACCTGGTGGCAGCTGCTGCTTATCATTTCAGACTCATGCTCTGGTAAGAGGGAGCAAAAGGGTTCTTCTCTTTTTCTAATATTAATCTCTTCTTGTGTTACTTCTGTCCAGCAACACCCGATCCTCCTGTAAAGCACTGCACTCCAGCAGCGGCACAGCAGGAACTAGCAATAGAAGAGGAGTTCTTTGCAGGTCAGCCAAAAAGTGTTAAGTGACAGGGTGTTAAATCACTAGCATTTAAATCAACTCTCCAGAGTCTAATGTAAAGTTTTGGAAGAGGCTGGAATAATTTAAGTGTGAATAAGAGTCTGATCTTAACAATACAGATCTTGCTTGAGTGGCAGGGAAACAATGTCCATCACCATGAGAAGTTTCACTCTTATGCTCTTCGGTGGAGTTGTTCCTCAGTGACCTCTTTCCCCAAAGGGACATTGCACACAAACAGAACGTTTGGGATGTGAGGGGGGTGGCTTTTCTTAATATAACTGGGGCTATTTGGGTCACACTTACAGTCCTGGTGCCTGGACATTGCTAAAGTACCGTTTCCCTGCTGTGCACCGACATAAGGGTTGATTTTACAGTTGCACTTTGGTAGAGGCCACCACTTGTAGGAAAAGTCCCGGAGTTACTGCCATGGCTGTAGTACAATACTGTCATCTTTGGTTGAGTCGCCTTCTCGTTCCTTCTAGACGATCCTGAACTTTGGGACATTTCCTTGGATGCCAGTGACCTTAAGATGACGGGTCACAAAACACCAGACCCGCCAGTTGGACACCGGACACCCGAAACACCCCATGGGCGTCATCAAATGACTACCCGTAACAGGACTCCTCACAGAATGAATTCCCACAAAGCTTCTGCCTGGCTTGCACAACTGCAGCCAGCTGCTACCACCGGGAGCCACAGCAGCTGTGCCAACCAGCGCACCCCGGGTACGTGCTACCGAAACGTAACCACGTTCTGTCTTAACCAGCAGCTCCGGGCTTTGAGAGCAGCGCTGTTAGATTAGGGAACTGGAGTGGGAGAACGCACCCTTCCCTAATGAACCCGGCCGCAGGTGCTGTGATAGTGGGCTCGGAGGGACCCTCTGGTTTTTCCATCCCACTCTTCTATCAAGGAAGAGCTAGAAAAAGTTAGGGAGGAGCGTTTTTAGAAGGAGAACCAAAGCTTTAAGAATGTTCCATCTCTCCTTATCTCCCTGTTTGGCAGAGCGCAGCCCCCACGGGAGAATTCAAAGCTTGAAGAAAAGGAGGCTCGAACCTACGTAAGGTGGCATCATCGCCTCCATCCTGCATTACCTCAGAAGACTCCAGTTGGCTGCTCAAATTCCGTGAGGAAGTCTAACACATTAATGGATTTTTCTATGTATTCTGGTGAAGCAACACGGCAGAGTTTAATACAGCCAGCAAGAACTCGATGTACTTTTTGGTTATTACATGGTTCAGATGCCTTTTTCTATAAACAAGCAATCATTTGTGCTCCTGCAGCACCAGCCTTGTGGCCGTTATTACATCACACAGAATTCGCCTCAAATGGTAACAAAATTAATCTTTAAAGTGAGAGGCAATCCATAGCTTCTTTCTCTGTCAGCGCTGCGTTTCAGCAGAGAGAGGGAGAAGAGATTTTTCAGTAAAACTAGGAGAGGGTGGGTTCTGGTCAGACGCCAAGGCCTACGAGCTGTGGTGTCCCATCGGCTGAGGCCGTGAAGCTGTGGCAACGCCTGCCTCTGATGTGCAGCCCAGCCCTGTGCTCTGCGGCTGCACAAACAGGCCCAGAGCCCATTCCCTCCTCCTCCTCCTTGGCGCGTTCCTCAGCTGCCCGGGATCCCCCTGCAGCACCAACCGGGATCCCCCTGCAGCACCAACCAGGCAGCGCTGGGACTGCCGCCAGGCAGTTGCACAGGGCACCTCAGGCAGTGTTTGCTTCCACCCTTTCTAAAAAAAACGAACGGGAGCTGCACTTCTGGTTTTAGATGAGCTTTCAACCCCTTTCAACGTGAAAATAAATGTGAAATTTTAAAAAACAAGCCACTCTTGTAGGTGTTCGTGCCTCTGTGCCCTTTCAAAACATCATTGAGAGAATAGCAGACTCTTCACGGTTGGAAAGGATGTCTGAGATCACCGAGTCCAACCATACACACACACACACACACAAAAAGCCCTTTCAATCTCAGCCACCAGAGCATGCCCTGAAGTGCCACATCTACATGTTTCTTAAAGACCTCCAGGGATGGTGACTCAACCCCCTCCCTGGACAGCCTGTTCCAGGGCCTGACCACTCTTTCAGTAGAGTAATTTTTCCTTATATCTAATCTAAACCTCTCCTGCTGCAGCTTCAGATCATTTCCTCTGGTCCTGTCATTATTCCTGTGGGAGAAAAGGCCAAACCCACTTCTCCACAACCTCCTTTCAGGTAGTTGTAGAGGGCAACAAGGTCTCCCCTCAGCCTCCTCTTCTCAAATGCCTCTTTAACAAGCTTAAAGTTGAACCCATTCTGAGTAGTTACATGTAGGAAACTAAAGAGATCCCACCAACCACCACCACGTCCACACAGCTTTGAGTTTGCCTTCAGGTGGGCAACAGAAACCTTCCAGTGGGCTTTAAGAGCAAAGCAACAGCTGTTCCTTCTACTAAGAAGGAAGAATGTTGAAGCAGTATTTCAAACTAGACTGAAATTTTTGTAGTATTTTTTGAGACTTGCGGTGCTGGAAACAAGGAGGATGCTACCACGTGACAGAGCTCAAGCTGGCCCAGGAAAATTTACACCAACTCTTTGAAGAGTGCAATCCCGAAATCGATGTCAGGCTTGAAACAGGACCCTGTTGCTGTGCTTTGCCCATGGCTGCTCTCTCTGGCCAAGTCTCTTAACGAGGTCCAAAGAGCAACACACGGGAAGCGTTCACCATCGACTCCTTCACCTCCACCACTTAAATCGTTTCTTCTTCCTTAAAGATCCTCTCCACCTCCCCTTACCTCCTCGGCAGGCTAAAGAACAAGGATTTGTTTCTCTGGGCTAGTTTTCTCTCCGATTCAGCGCTGCCTTCGGAGCAGCTGGGGGAAGAAATCCGGACCACGTGTTTTGAGCCACGCGTTCGCCATGGAAATCGGATACCTGTTAGGAAAGGGCCGTGCAGACATTCACAGTTACTGGATTCAAAGTCCCTCCCCAAGTTTTTACAACAGAAAAGAAAACCAAACCCCACTAAGTCTCACGTAAACACAACCACGTGGGGCTTCCTTGACTCTTGTCAAGAAAGAGCGCGAATGCAGCCGTGCCTCCTCTGAGAGAAGTCACAGCAATCGGCTCCTCAGGATTGGTCACTGGGAAAAGGGCAGGAAAACTTGTATTTGGACACTGGATTTCCACCCCCCCCTCTGCCCCTCCCTCCTTTAAGGCCTTAAGCAGCGTGACTCAGGACAGAAGCTCTTCTTAAAATGGAAAGAAATGCAGCAGCAATTAAATGTTTAGAAATACCAACTAATTCCTGCAAGTCTACAGCCGTTTGAGAATGAATGACCCTGGTAAAAACGGTTCCGCTCTTTACCAGTTCCGTCACAAATGTAGGGAGATGGACTTACTGTTGTACATCTACACCAAGAAGTTTCTCCTCCCCAGCACCCAGGAGGGGTGCACACCCCTCCTCCCTTCCACCCCAGAGAGGAGGACGACAGATCCAAGAGGAGAAGAGGAGCAGGACTCTTGGTCCACAGAAGGGCAGTGAGGCTGGTGATGGGTCTGGAGAATCGGTCACAGGAGGAGAGGCTGAGGGAGCTGGGGTTGTTCAGCCTGGAGGAGGCTGAGGGAAGACCTCGTTGCTCTCTACAACTACCTGAAAGGAGGTTGTAGAGAGGTGCGGGTTGGTCTCTTCTCTCAAGTCACAGGCGATAGGACAAGAGGAAACGGCCTCAAGTTGCTCCAGGGGAGGTTCAAGATTGGATATCAGGAAAATTTTTTACATGGAAAGGGTTATTAAGCGTTGGAACAGGCCGCCCAGGGAAGTGGCTGAGGTATTCAGAAGACGGGCAGGCATAGCGCCTACAGACATGGTTTAGTGATGGTTTTTTTAATCAGAGTTAGGTTGATCTTAAAGGCCCCTTCCAACCCAAACAATTCTAGGTTTCTATGACACTTCCCTGGCCCAGGACAGGGACTTCCCCAGCCCCTGCAGCACCCCCTCCACCCCCGCTCCGGCTTCACGGCCACAAGGCAGCAGAGAGCCCCTGCTCAAGAACCTCCAGCCGTGCTTTGGCCAGGGGGAGTCACCAACCAAGTCTGTGACTGCCACAGCCGAGCTTCCTCTTACTCCAGAACTTCTTGACAAGTCTCAGCCGTAAAAGCAATGGCAACGGGCACCCACATTGCCCTTCACACCCCCTCCCACCCCTTCTCTTAAGCCCTTCCTCTCATAAAGAAGAGCCACTCTGTGCTTTATTCTTTCCAAGTACCTGCTTATATAATTCATCTTTACAGGTCCTCATGAGCAATCACTGCTTTTGAGAAGTTAACGGTCTCATTAAAGCGGGTTTCTTGTACTTCCCTGTGATAAACCGGCTTAACAGTTAGATCAGCTCCAAGGAAGAGGTCGGCGAGGCTGGAACCTGCTCGCTCAACAAGAAAACCCACAGCTCAACAAAAGCAGGTTTGGTTTATTTGAACGACTCCGTTAAATATTCTACAAAGGTAACAAGTGGCAGCACGAAGCGCACTCATACAGGGAAGCGCAGTGCCCGGGTTTAGTGCAAAACATCCAACTAACTACGGCCAGGGAAGCCCAAAGTTTCAATTTCTTTTATTGGTTTTTATTATTTTTTTTTTCCTTTTACAGTGTACAATTGTTAAATAATGTAAAGAAAACGCTTGTAAATTCAGAAACAGATTTTTTTTTTTTTAATGTGGAAAAAGATACTCAAAGTGTAATATTAAACAAAATAATTTAACAGTTCAGTAGCATTAGTTTATTCCTCTAGACTTCAGTTATTCATCCACAGGAGGAGAGGGGAGGGGGAAACAAATCAATGGTAAAGAAAACCAGTTCTTGCATAACATCAAGTGAACAAAACGAGCTCAAAACTTATTAGATCGAAATTAAAGAACCACGTGCTGCATCCAGCTGTATGGGTTCCCCTCTCACGAGCGCTCCCCTCGCCTCGTTACTGCCCCAGGTTTGTCACCGCTCCCGTTCCCAGAGCTCCCACCCCCTGGCGCTGGGTGTTGGGGAAACCTCTCCGCATCCCGCCCAAATTCTTCCGCTTCACTTCAGCCGCGGGGACCACCCCCCACACCCCCCCCTTCCACCACACCATGAGCCACCGCCTCCTCCTCCTCCTCTCTCGATCTACGCTTTAGTTACAAAGAATAAACACACACGTCCCACCCCCACCAAACTGGAGGAACTGGGAGCCCTCAAGGCCTTCGCTCACCTCTGGCCTGTACCTGCCCTTGCCTGACAACACCGCTGGAAAGGAAACAACAAAAAAAAGTGACAGGAGAGGAAGGGCTCTGGTGCCTTTCTTTGTTAAAAAAAACCCACAAAAGAGCGAGAACATCCGCAGACAGAAAAACTCCCTCTTAAGGCTCCACGGGGGAACAGCCCTCTCAGAGAAAAAAAAAAAACCCAATAAATGTAGGCAAGTAACATCTGTGTGGTGCCCCAGCTTCCAGGGCACCGGCGACCTACTCCCAGGTACCCCGGGGCAGAATCCTTCTCTTCCCTCCTTCACAGCTTCTGGCAGCACTACAGAAATACTGGCTGGTAGTAGTTTTGCTTTGAAGAGGAAACCAGTATTATTTATTTTTTTTCTTTTTTTTTTTTTTTTTTTAAATATGAAAAGGGAGAATGACCAAAGCAGAAGGTAGAGTACAGTTAACTAAGAGGTGACGGAGAGTTACAGTCCTGGTACCAGCTTGAAATTTGTTACAGAGTGAACAAAACACTCAATCCTCCAAATGAGAGAGGAAACTTCTCGATGCCGGCTGTTTCAACTACATCCATTGCCGGCAATGGACGTTGCAACCAGGACAGTCTATTCCTGGCTTCGATGGATTTTTACCAAACAAACAAACAAAAAACCAAAAAGGAGAAAAGAAAAAAACCAACAACCCCAAAAGGTAAGAAAAACAATCCCAGCAGACAAGCCCACGCCAACGAGCAATGGCACCTCTCCCTTAAGCCACATCCTCGCCAAACACCTTTCCCCACTTCGCAGGTGGAGTCAAACTGCATCTTAAGTTGGGCCTTTCCCAAAGATACACGTTCTCCCCATCCTCTCCTCCCTTTCCCATCCTGCCTCCCTAGACAGCACTGGTTAGTCTCCGTTTAGCTTCACCCACAACCCTTCCGGTCCCGTCCCCACCTGGCCCCTGTCACACCAGCAACTTCAGATCTTCCCGCCTGGACAAGTTTCCCCAACACGCAGAACGTTGTTGTTTTTCCACAACCCTCTGCCTCAGTGACTCCCCCCCCACCCCCTGACCCTGACCCCCTCCACGCACCTACTCTCCACAGCAACGGTAGCGCTAAACAAACTCCCACATCCCACCGGTCAGCGGGGATGAAGCCTCCATCCTTCTCTGAACTTGCCCCTCTTGTNAAAATATCCAGCAAGCATACTGGGAGAACAGACAAGTATTCAAGTACATTAATTTATACAATTTTACATTCACATTTATTTATCTAATACAATGAAAATACAAAGGAAAAAGTTAAAGTGTCTCCAATAAGTATAAGGATATAGCTAGCTTTTTTTCCCATTTTTTTTTTTTTAACTTTTTTAACCCTCTATATTCCACTCAATTTTTTTAAACTACTGTTGTCCAACAACATTTATATATCACAGTGTTTCCACATCAAAACTGATGGTAAGTACATGTCCGCAGGGAACTTTTAAAAATTTTTTTTTTTTTTTTTTAAACAATTTAAATTGCTCTAATGCTGCAGTCAAAGCTGTTAATATCTTACTTAAAGCAGTAATGACCTATCAAGCACGGGCTGCACTGCCAAGTCCATTCGTGTGCCCCACCGTTTCGGAGCCAGGTACGATTGACTGGGGAGAGGGAGAGGAGGGGGATTTGGCCAGCTCTTCTCCTGCTCTCGGGTCTTCTGGGAAGAGAAGAGAAGGGTGCCCAAGCCTCAGTGCTAGGGTTCGGCTCTCCCGCCTCAACACGTGTGGATTCAGCCTCAAACCAGAGAGGGATTTTATAGCGAGCCCGCGTTAGCTGACCCCGCGTGACTGCTCTTCACAGCTCTTGTTCCAACGCAAGAGCGGAACCCCCTCGGTGAAAAGCACTGCCCCGCCATGAGGATGCCCATCATCCTCCTCCCCCTTGAAAGCCGGGTGGGGAAAACTCCCTTTACAGAGAGTTAACAGCAACGGTCGGAAAAGAGAAAATTCATTCCCAGTCTGGCAAGCTACCAGTTCATTGCAGCACTGGGAGTTGATACAGGGCCCCCGTCTCCCTCCCCACGTCTCCTGTCCCGAGGTCTAGCCAGCAGGGTCTCCCAGCGCAGCTAAGTGGTCCGCAGGTTGGAGCCCGGAGGGTTGCTGATGGATTTTTGCAAGTTGCTGATGTTGAAGCTTTGCAAAGACGTGGCACCTACGGGCTGGAACTGGCTGAGCGGTGGCTGTGCTGGGCCACTCGTCCCACTCCACGGAGCGGCAAAAGAGGCTGCTGGGTAACCGTACTGCTGCGGAGGGCACATCGCCTTCGCAAAGGGACCTAAAGAGGTAGCTGATGATGCAGAGATGGGCGTAGCACCCAGGGAAGATGTCATAGAGATACAGAGCTGACCTGGGGCCGAGAATTTTCTTGCCATTCCAGGGCCCTGAAAGAAAAACCCAGCCCCCAAGAGGAGTTACACAACCGCGCTTCGAAACCACAGCCTCACCCCTTGCGGTCCACGAGCCGTTCCCCACGGATGTGTACAAGAACACACCATATTGCTCCTCCTTCTCTAGCCCTTCCGTAGCAGGTGACAATCCTGCACAGAAAGGGTACAGCCCACGGTTTTCTATAGCAGTTCTCCCAGCGACCCGGCAGCGACTCTGCGTTGGACGCCCTCCTGAGGCGGCAACACCCCCCGACAGTTTCTTACCACGACTGGTCACGGGTTGCACCTTACCTCATAGTTGCTATGCCCTTTGCCAACTTTCTTGCCAGACAGGTTCATGGCATCTCGGGCCCAGTTATCTACCAGCTTGTGCAGGTCGTCTGTGAAAGTCCCTTTCCGGCTTGAGGCAAGGGCAGCAGGCTGAGACTGGGGTGCTTGGCTGTTCACCGTAGCCCCGACCGTGTTGGTGCTGCTGGTCCCTACAAATACAAAAAAAATTAAAAAAAGGGGAATCAAAACTTGGGTTAAAGATCATCTTTCTCCAGTACATTGGAGAATTGTGGCGATGGTACAATCAATAGAGAGCCAGTTAAAGTGCCATGCAGATTAATTCTAAGTTTCAGTTCCAGGACACGCTGAAGTGGGAACTGCAAGGCCTCCTACAGGCATTTTCTCAGGTTTAGAGTATTTCACAGATGCGTTTACTTTTCCAAGAAGTGCTGCAAGTAGGCATCTTAAGAGGGGAACGGTAGCAGCAGCCTACAGGTCTTTGGAGAGGAACAAGGAGATTGCATTTCAGCACTGATTGACGCTACGGTCATGTCATTCTCTCATCCTACGCCTTTGAATTAGCAGCAACCACTATTGGCACGAGTCAGCTCCACTTCGGAATACAACGCTGGCTGCTGCATAAGGAGCGGTACAAGCAGCATCACCAGCTGCTCTGCAGCAAATGATCCCCACTTTTTGTAAAACGAAGAGAAAAATTCACCCAGGTTACACAGAAAAGCCACCCTGAGAAACAGCAACTCTTGGTTCCCGTAGCTGCCATACTTATGTTCTTGAGGATAACCAGATGGGACTGTCTTCATCCACCCAAGAGCCAGGATCATCAGGGGAAGTGTGCACTGCATTGAATTTTGGGGTTTGGTTTATTTTTGCCATTAGGTTCAGATTTCCTACGTCAGAAGAACAAGCATTTCAGATGGAAACAACTAACACAGCTTAAAGAAGGAAGAAACGAGAGCAGTTCCTCAAGACACGCCTTGACACGTTTTCCTTATTCCTTGGGCCGATTGCAAGAACACAAAAAACCCCTTTCAGATAAACACCAGGCTTTGGTTCTGCTAGAACTTTTCCCAAACGTCATCCTGTAGGAAAAAAGGAATCTAGCAGCTTTGCTTTTGACAGCCTGGCTGTCCCACTCACACTTACAAACGAGCAACTGCACTTAACGTTTTAGAAAGGCAGACCTCGTGACAGCAATCAAGGAAATCGTACGTTATCAAGTAACCTGCATTCCCAGCAACACTGTCAAGTATCCTCATTTACGGATGTGGAAGTGATGGGTAACTAAAGGGCAGGCTTTTTCTGAAGGATGTGGTAAAGGCAGAACGAATCCACTTTTTTTTCCAATCCACACAGCACAAAAAAAACCCAAACAACAGAAGGAGAATCTGGTCACTGCGGTGCTGAACTCAGCACTCCTTGCAAGCTCACAACCTCACCTACTCGGGCCTCAAAGTTTCTCAAACGTTTCTGCTCGCTCACTCTGCAACCGGGAAAATCCAAGAAAACCTGACTTTATGGCAGAAGTTTCTGAAGAAAACCGATTAAAAGTGGAGCATCAAAAAAAAATAATGCCAGCAATAACAATATCATCTCTCTATTGCAAAGGCCGAATGCTGGAGTTTGCTGCCTCTTGCCTTACAGCTACTTCATCTGCTCCACTTCCTCTGGCCACCAGCCACGTTCCTTGCAACCACCATTACCAAAAAAAGAACTGGCTCCAAACCCCTGCAGGAATGTTTCATATCGAGGAGTGAATTAGGAAGGTGACGTACTTACTATGCAGGACAAATAAAAGCAAAGTGTTACTGCCTCTAGTAGTGCTGAAGAGGGAAGGATACGTATCCCCTCCCACCAGTTCCAGCTCAAGCATGGAAGTGGTTCCCAGTTTGGGTGCCCACAGGTGGGGCAGCAGTTGGTACAGGCAGGCACATGCAACTCTACACGTGGAAAAGAAAAGAGTAAGGTTCCCTGACCAGGGTGTGCAGCTGCAGCCCAGAGGAAGAGTGTTAGGAACACACTGTAAGGTGGTGAGGAAAAACCACAGTGAAGTAACATGAACCTTAAGCATGCATCATGTGGAAAGGACTCAAAATACACTTATTTAATATGAGCAATGACGTCAAAGGTGAAATTAAAGACAAATGAGGCAAAAGCAACAAGGAGGTACTTGGTGGAGCTGCCAAAACCAGTAACAGTCACATTCCACCGTGAGGGTTCATGCAGGGATTGAGGCACTCGCTCTCATCCTCTTCACGATGGCCAGTATCTGCTTTGGATACCTCACACTTCCACTTTAATCAGTAAGTACCCAGCTTACAACCCAGGATCCTGGGGCTGCGCTGGAGAGCTTCCTCAGGCCATACAAGGGAGAGAATTAATTAAGCTATATCCACTACAGTGCATTCATCCAAAGACAGGAAAGATCACTTTGGAAGGTTTGAGTGTTTTGGAAAGGACTAGATTGGTTCAGGGCGGGGAAAGGTGAGAGACTGAGAGAGCTTTGTCTCCAGAAGTGATTTGGCTAGGGAGCTCCGATCTCAGGCCACAAACAGAGACAGACCAGCCTACACCATCACAGGTGAGCTGCACTGTCACTACTAAAGCTCCCATGTAACATCAATTTCAAAAATTACTTCTCAGGAATTCCACATTTCAGCTCTGATGTAGTCACCACCTGCAGAAACTGCCATCCAGAAGAGGCTGAAAAGGAAGTGCTTCAACTTGTAGCATTCGATGGAAACGACCCCCCACATTCCTGCTCGGTCACAGCAGCCGTCCCCAGTTCTGCTCTGACGTGAAGGATCTGAAGTGAAACAAGCTTCTTCCTCTCCAGCCTGCTACCTATACTGCCTTCACTCTGCACTTTTGGTTTTGCCCCCGTAAGCCAGCAATCAAAAGACACCTTTTAAAAACAATCTTTAATGACGTGAGCACACACAGGCTTTTCTAAACCTCTCTTGCTTTGGGAGACACGCTGGAGAGCTCTGATGGCTTACTCTGACTCTTTTAAAATGTTGAAGGAGCGTCTGCAATTGGATCCATCACTGAGGTGGGAAGCCCCATCAGATCTGCAAACAAACCAGCTGCTCAGAGGTAAAATTCCAGCACGTTAGAGCGAGCAGCTGACTCTGATGCTCAGTTGGCTCTCATTAAGCCATGAGCAAAGTTCCACAGTGAAGGCCAGGTTCTGCCTGCCTCCCCTTGTCTGCAAGGGTAATAGCCAGACTGTTCAATACACTAATGACAGAGTACACATTAGAGGGCATTACATAGACAGACAGATGCTGTGCTGGAGACAGAGTCAGGGAGGTAAGGCTTCAGTGACCAGAAAAAGCTGATGAATAGGCTTTACAATCAGGAATCGGAGATAACAGAAATAAGATAATTACTACAGAGCTGGTTGCAAGGACAGACTTTTTTCACCATCTTCCCTGAAGCACAAAGAGAGAGTAATTTGTTAAAGAGAAGAGAAACAGTGAGAAAACGTTTAGTATCAGCAAACAGTACAAAAAGCTTGGCGAGAAACAGAGCACACAGCACAGCAGGGCTCTTGTAGTCACTTCTGGGACATTCTAGGAAAAATCCAAAGGCCGGTCTGAGAGTTGAATCAGCTGTATTTTAACAGAAGAGGCCCAGCCTCCTACACGCGTTCTTCAGAATTCCCAAAGCATAGCGAAGAACGCCAGGAGACATCACTGTCACACCTGGCTGTTATCACAAAAGGAAAAGCAAGTCCATCTTCCATTTTTGTTGGGCCACAGGAAGCATTTTACAACTGTCAAAGTTCAACCAGTTTACAACATGAGAAAGGTTTGAGAGGTAAAGTGCTTTTAGTTTGTTACCCTGTTTTCTCAGACCTGTGGAACAGTTCAGACATTCCCTGCCAAGCTGTACCGCTCTGTTTCTCCACCCGCACAGTTAAAAAGCATCAATTACTGCACTGTTTCCTCAACACCGCTGATTCTAACCCAGCATCTTCTCCAGTTGCCACTCTCCACAACAGTCTGCAAGACCATTTCAAGGACAAGACTCCAGGAAGCAAGCGACCTGCAATAAGCCAAGTGCCAGGCCAAGCTGCACCGTGCCTTTACGTGTATCACCCTGCTTTTACAGGACAGCTGCAACACACCTGTATAAAAGAATCCACTTCCCTTAGCACCGGTCCCATAAGGAGGATACATACATGCCCAAGTACTCTTACAGCCAGATGATGGTCAATTCGCAGCAAGCTGAGGCCTTGTACGTAAACAAGACTCTCATACACCCAGTTCACTGACAATTCTGGAAAACAGAATGGCTGGTCTTTATATTCCCTACCCCCAGAAAAGGACAGAGTAAACTAAAGATGGTTTTAAAGAGTCAGAATTTGACTTCTTCCAACAAAGGAGCAATAAATCTTGAGACTGCAGATGTCAGCACACACCTGCACATTAATACACCTAGCAAAAACATTTAAAGCTGCTCAATTTGAAAAATTAAATGCCAATTAGTACTTCCGTCCCCAAATCCAATGAAGTGGGACAGAGGTATCATTGCACAATGGAACAGCCAGGAAAAAAAAGCATGTCCCCTCCCAGAGGATGGAGCTGGTGGCATTGCAGCTGTCTCTGCAGAAGGCCAGGCCTAGTTCCTCCACACAACTCTCCGGGCTCAGCTGTGCTACTGCCAACTGTAGCGAGACAGTGCAGCAAGTGAAGGTCTCTTTACAGCACTCCCAGCATTTCTCACATCGAGTCATTCCAGAGGGTGCAAAATAAATGTCGGACATTTAAAGGGTCCAGCCAGCAGAAGCAGCACGGGAGGCACTGCAGCACTCCCAGGAAAAAGCATCACATCAGCAGCCTCGGCTCAAGCACATCGTTACTTCAATCACATCAGAAGTTTGAGGCTCTCTTGTAAATCTGGTCTAACGTTCAGTACAACTGAAAGGAGTTTGAAAAGGTAACTCATGAGGGTTGACAGGATGTCTGAAGATGTCTATTTACTCACCTTTACTGCTAGCTGTTGCACATTTAGTGCATCTCCAATTTACAAGAAAAACTTCTAAGCCTGGGCCCATTAGTAGGTAACGACCTTTTGAGTTTGCCTGACAATATTCTCTAAGTATTTTTAAAACCCTCAACACTTCAATCTTTAGCTACCCATCCGCTGATGAACATAAATCGTTGATATAACAGCATCAATGCCACTGCAATCAGCACTAGTGCTGAGAACATGCAAAAGATGTATCCAACTTGCCCAGTAAGCATACTGCTGGAGGAAGTCAACATATTCCCTCCATCAATTACACTGGTGTCCAACAACGGAATAATTTGGAGAACAAATCTTCCTCATTGTTCCACTAGAAAGACTATTTCCCCTCTAAGTCTCGTGTCAGCTAAGATACCCTGAAGCCTAATTACTAAAGCAGGCCAAAAGAAAATGCCCGTGCACCCACAAGTTGCTAACTCTTCCCAGTTTCTGTCACTTCACTGAACTGTCTCTGAAAAAGTCTCCACCACAAGCTCAGAGAAAATGACTGCTTGTTATTGTGAATTTAACAACAGAGCACACCTAACACGAGAACCCAAACTTCTAAAGGTGAGCTAAAAGCAGCTTCAGCTGAGCCATGGGATGGGAGGGAATACAAGGTGGTAGCTGAGAATGGGCTGCATGAAACAGATCCAAGCAGCAGGAAAACAAACAAACAAACAAAAAAAAAAGGCAACAAAAACCCAAAAAGACAAAACAAAAAACAGACAAGGAAGGAGTAAAGGTGTTACACACAAAGAGCCAAGCAGGGCGTACTCAGAAATCGGGTCCTCCTGCCACCAGGCTTGAACGTCACTCTCTCAGATGCACAGTTAAACTTCGCACAGCCTGTGAGAAAACAAAAACGGGAAGAACAGAGAAAGGAGAGGAGAAGAGACAGAAACACCACTACAAGATGTTAGCAACTTGAGGTCGGAAGGGTGAAATGCATTAACATGACACACAAGAATAAGCCTCGAAGAATACGTAGACAATATACGGAGTGAAGAGACTCCATCTAATCCCTCCAGACACGAGGCCAAGTTTGCAGCGCTACTCTCCAGTACAGAACACCCAACAATAAGGTTGCAATCTAGAGGAAAGCCAAATCATGGCAAAAGTGTCCAATCATAAAAGGTACTGCATAGCTCTAGATGCAGGGAGATGATTCAAGTAGCTCCAAAATAATTGAAACCGTTTGTTAAAAGAACCTCTATAGAAAATTCTTCCCAAAAGTCTGTTTCCACTTTCTGGCTGTAATTCTCCAATTTCAGCAAAAACACTCATTAGAACTGATGTATTCAATTAGTCTATGGCAAAGCTTTACAAAAAGACATTCAAGGGGCAAAAAAAGCCTGGAACAACTAAGTTCAGAGAAGTAGAGAAATCAAGCTATCATCCCCCCAGTGACTGGCAGGCAAAAATGCCCTCCCTGCCAAATAAATCAGAGCTGTGTCTGACACATTATTCGATAACGTACTGCCTAATAACAAACAATCCACAACTTGAATAAATGAACAATTTATTATTCCTACCGTTCCATCCTTCCAGGATAAATTTTTTAACTCACAGTTGCAGAACATGAGCCTATTTTACCCTTTTGTTGTTAACAATTCCATTGGCAGAAACAGCCAAAGCAGTTCGGAAGCCTAAAAGGACTCTGACCTTTCAGAAATTTCCTACCATTTAAATTGGGTGTTAACACCAAAGCTGTTCTGCGTCCCTGCCCCATGCTCATCTCTCACCTCATCCTTTCAGCCAACACCTGTGTGTCCCCCCCCCAACATCTGCTGAGCATTTCTTGCCACCGCCACACTGCACTTTGTATTCTCCTTGGTGCTGTCATTAGAGTAGACAGGGCCATATGCTATATATTCATTACTTCAACAACCTCTTCACCCCACCCGTGTGAGGAGGTAGAAACCCAGTTGCAAAAAACACCCTTATCAGCCTCCACACATAGGCTGGAGGCTACCAATCTACTTTATGTCATGTATTAGAAGAAAAAAAGACCAATTGTTATCAAGTTGATCGCTCCTTCACCAGTAACAAGGGTGCAAGACTTGACACTCATTCCATTTGAAGTCTTACCTTGGCCTGGTGCAGAAAGGCTTGGTACCGAAAGGGCACCATCACTGGTAAAGGCAGAGTAGAGGTTTTCGCTAGAAGGTGAAGGTTTGAGGGGCTGTAACAAATGGTTCTGCCCAGTCTCTGGCACGCTACCAGGAGGATGAAGAGTCTGCTGCGGGGGCAAGACTGACGGTGCGCTTTGAGCTGACAGATTGCCTAGAGGAAGAAGAAGGAAGGCAAAAAGTCGTTCAACGTTTCATTTTCCTCACATCCTTTTCGAAGCTTTTGTCATTGTTCCCAAGGGACAGGAGAAAAAAAAAAAAACAGAGCACAGTTTGACTGGAACATTTTCTATGGAATGAAGTCACTACCAAGGAACTCAAATGATCGGTTGAGCTATTATTACATTAGTGATACAGGGGAAAAATGCTGTGATGGCGGGGAGGGAAAATAAAAGGGTATCATCCTCTGGTCAGGCACAACAAGCCAGGCAGGAGAGGGGGAGGCAGTGGGCGGGAACTATTCCAGTTTCTGAGCAGGCACTAAGATGAGAAAAATTCTTAATTTACTCAAGTTTTAAGGCAAGTCAGTGCTAGGTCACTGTCACACGCTCACACGTAGCTCCCCTATCATGTAACAAAAGAGGAGTGAACAGCCAGGGTGACCGGATACAGAAACTGCAGCATGACGTGGAATTACCAAAGTGAATGTTGCAGGAAGCACTAACAACTATTTCTGCTCACAGTGCTGGCCCTCCAATATTGTTTACTCAATGCTACAGGATTTGAGAGCCATCTACAATTACCCAGCAAGCATCTGACATCTCTGTCATTCAAACAGTAAAGAGAACTTTTTTTTCCTGAGTTTTGTTTATTATAAAAATGGGCTTAGTAAGAAAGGAAGCCTTGACAACTGGAACTGTTTCTCAATCTGTAAGTACAATAAAATCACAACTCCATTAAAAAAAACCCCACTACTTAAATAGCCATTAACTATGACTAAGTTTCTGAAGCGTAAGGACACTAGTAAATACTATGCTTAAGTACTACTAAAGTAGAAAAAAAAAAATCTCTGAAGATGAATGACGACAGCAGCCTCCGTTTTGCAAAAGCACTTTCAGGAGGCAACAAGAGTAGTTTGTCTTTCAAAAAAAAAGATAAAATAATCAAAGTTTTCTCCCATACTGTAAAATTACACTTTTCTTCCTAGTCAGAGCCCTATGACTAATGTCTGAAAAATACAAATGACAACATTAAGACTGCTCCTACAGAACAATGTGACAGTATCTTTCAGTAGATTATGAAAGTCACAAGCAAAGCTACCAAACAGCAGAACCAGTTTAAAAAATGAGCTGGTAATCCAGGCAGTGGAAGAACTGAAGCACACACAGCCCCTTCCAAAAGGCAAGGCACAGAAACAGACACACAGATGCAGACCTAAGAATGAGAGATGGTACTTTGTGTGTTTTATCTATTGAAAAAAGAAAAATCAAAGAAGAGTCTTACCTGACAGCTGAGGGCTCTTATTTCCCTGGGAGCTGCTACGACTGGACTTGCTGCTTTTTCCTTTAGTAGGTCGTCTCCTCCTTCCTGAAAGGGGTGCAGCTGGGGGAATAATTACTGCAGGTGGGGCCTTCCCCAGCTTCATGTACAGTGACTCAATCTCCTGCTTCTGACGGCTCTGCAGCTCCTGGATCTCTTTAAGGTGCCTAACAAGTCACCAAGAGAGCATGACTTATAAAAATTATGTGTATATGCACACATGCATACATCCCTCCCCTCCAGTCAAGCTTGACCAACTCCTCTGGTCAAACTCCCATTAACATTTGAGAAAGGAGGAAATAAGCCTTTTCCACAAATAACCACCGAACACATGTGGCAGAACATTTCCCATTTTCCACTGTGCCCTAACCCTGGCTAGAATTCCACCACAAAGATCCCAACATTGTAATAATAAAACCAAGATAAGTGGAAGTACAACATACATCTAGAAGAGCAAACCATTCAGCATTAAAATGATAGAAGAACAGCTAGATTACTCATTTGCGGACACGCACGGACTTGGAGACTTCTACATTTGTATTTCCTGAGGTTTTTTTCAGAACAGTTGCACATGTAAGATTTAAAATTGCTAGCTGCCCTAAAAAATGTTCAACTTCTGGTATAAATAAATTAGTAGGTCACACTGCATGACTTTAAATTCTTTGGGAAAAGGAGAACCACTAGACATGCTAGAAATGCATACGAGAAACAGAGAGCCGAGTGTCGTTTTCAAACGAGACACTACTACTCCAACTATTAAACTTCTGTGATATGCAAAAGCTTCTATATATCTGGAGTCTTATCCACAGTGCTGCAATCCATCTACATATAGACAGACACATGCAACAAGGTTACATGCTAGAAAATTAGGCATAGCAAACATCTTTATACCTTTTTGTTGTAATTACGTACTGCTTTCCCACTAAGGAATCTTACTTCCCACATAAACACTGACAATGGGTCCTGATGCTTAGCAAAGGTTGAGTCTTTTTAAAAGGTTACTTTTGTTCTTTGGGAAAAGTAAAGGACAGAAAAATCTACATTAAGCCTATTGCATGTATTTCACATAGGACCACACAAGGATAAAAGCCTTACTTCTCCCGTAACCGACGGAGTTCCGATTTCAAGTCTTCATCTTCAATATCGGACTCATTATCGCTGCTCATGTAGGAAGAGTTGAATGAGTTGCTAAGGCTCTGAACAGGGAGGCTGATCTTCGACCCCATGGGCTGGAGGGAGTCTGGGCTCCCCGAGCCATCATCGAAATCCTTAGCCAACCCGCTTAAGAAGGCGGCCTCTGGTTCAGAGGATGGACCGTTCATGTGTGGGGACTCTCTTGACTCCAACTCTTTCTTCGGAGTTGCAGCTGAAGAAGCAACTTGTTCCAAGTCCACAGAGAGAGGAAGAGTCGTTGGCTCTTTCTCTGCACAGCTGACCTCATCCTGAGTCTTTGACACCGAAAAGCGCCCCACTTGATCCGTTGTGGTTGTTACCTGAAAGCGCCCAACCTTAGTAGGCTGACCGACCTCTACCGGTAATTGCAGCACAGGAACTGTCTGAGGAATGCCATCTACCACATCCAAAGAGGAGTCAGTGACAGCCTCACTTTTCCGACTGCCAGACTGCTTTACCAGCGTGCTCTCTGGGCTACTGCCAGAAAGAGATGAAGAATCAGTGGAGGTGGTTTCAAATTGCACCGGTTTAGCTTCAGGTTTGTCACCCTCTTTTAGCACATCATCCACTGCCACAGATACCTAGAATAGAAAGGCAAACACACAGACTGCCTTAGCTCTTCCTTAACGTGATGCTTTTATTTATTACCTTAATAATAACGTACATCTGAGAGGGGTAAAAATAACTCGTTTCTTTGGTGTGCCACAAAGCAAACCGCTGCTTCCCTCCAAGTAACCCACTGCCACGCAAAATAGCGCTTCTAAGCAACCTGGAGGATTAACCCCAAGAAGCACAACCAATTCAGAGGGGACTTTCTTCACCAACAGGAACTAATGCAGTGAACGTCCGAGCACTGTTAGCCAACAAGCAGCTAACATTAAAGACCAACAGTTAAAACAACTAAGTCCTGACAGGGTGAACTGCCACGTCCACACGATCTGGTGCGATCTCTGCCCTGCACAAAGCACTGCGTTCCCAAGTTCAACACGGACGTTGTCTCCCAAGAGAAAAGCCCACCCTGAGGTGGGCTGAGCTGGCACTACCCAGGAACTGCTCAGCAAAGATCAACAACCAAATCGGTTTAATGGCTCCTACCTGAAACCGTCCCATCTTAAGAACCCCGGCTCCTGCTGGGGTAGCTGCAGCACCACTCTCTCCGCCACTTGACGCTGAAGCAAAAGGAAAGCAGAATGGGATTAAGACAGAAAATTAAGCAACGAATTATTTGAACTCCAACCATTTCTTTTTATCTACTTCAAACTTAACAATCAGTTAACTCCTAACAGGCCTTTGTATTCATGGAACCTGATCTCCTTTTTCGACTTTATTACATGGGATACCAAACTGCAATGTTAAAATGAAGTCTTTTTCTATGAAGTCCCCCTTGCACAGCGTACTTACTAAAAATGCGCTTTGAGACAGCAGTAAAAAAGGCACATTGAGTTCATAAAGGGATGTAAAATAACCAAAGGATCGTAAGCAGAACTGAAATTTAGGTAAAAAACCCACATTTAATTCAATAACCACCCTGGCTGCCTAACTTTCACCAACACCGGGGATAATTTATTAATAGAAAAGTAGTAAGTTCAAGAAATGCTATAAACCACATTTACTCAGTCTACCTGAAGCTTTCAGAGCTGAGTTCATAGGCGTCAGCTCCTAATTTTGTTGCTGTATGCACTTGCAATATAAAGTTACAAAGCTGAGAAATAATATTCTATTTTTATATCAGTTCTATTGGACAGCTAGCTGATATGTGTATTAAGCAACTTCTCAGCTTGTTTACTTTTACCATCTAAACTTTAGCAGGCAAAAACTCATTTTCTAGCAAACAAACGAGTTCTTCAGTATAGTTCACTACTGAAGTACCAAAATGGTAATATAATATTTATATTACTGGTTTTATCAGCTTTTCAAGGTTTGTCATTGAACTTCAGAGGCACATGCAAGTTAAATTATGTTCATTAGAGAGTTCAGAAATAATTTCAGTACCACATTAAGAGCTTCTTTCAGAAAACACTTTTTTTTTTTTTTAAATTAAAACAGTTAGGGGAATATTAACAGGAAAGTCTCAGACTATTTTGCAGGCTGTTGGGGGTCCCATCCCCCCAGTTGAACTCATTCAGATTTGAAAGTCCTGGACCACTCAGACTTAAAACTGTTGATCATCCAGTCAACCTTCAGGTGTTCTGAAGCAGCTAGAAGGGAGTCTGGTTTTGCTACTACCTTTCTTAATATTTTAGTAGCTTAACCTTCATTTCTTTCAGGTTAGGAAGAGGCATCCTACATACAGAACACAGCATGATGATTCAAAATGAGAAATCTTACTGTTGTTGCCAAGAACATAACAGAAGACAAAATATTTCCTTCAAATCCTGAAGCTGTACCTCAGCAGCACACTGGAGATTCTTTGCAATTCTTAATTTAGCATTTTGGACAGCTTTAAATCCTAAATGAATTACTTGAATATCCATATATCATTCCCCTTTCCTAGCCTACAGAGGAAAGTTTCAGTCTAATTACTAAAATCTAATACAATCCCTTAAAAATTACCATTGTATGACTTAGTAAAAGATTATGTCCTTGCAGGTTGCTAATCTGTTCGATTTTGGATTACATCTCCATGCTAAGGAAGCAATCTAAAATAATCAAGGTTGTCTTACCATCCTTCAGAGACTGTGTTGCTGTCGACACCAGCCCAGTAACTGTTGTAGATGCTACTGAGGGCACAGACTACAGGTTCAAGGGGGGAAACAAAAAATAAAATTAAATTAAAACAATCAGCAATTTGATTGAATGCCAACAAATCCACCATAGTGCATACTACATAATATTTTATTTCCACCAGAGTCAAAGTACAACCCACAAGATGAGCAGAAGAGGTTTTAACCTCCAAATCAAGCAACATCAGCAAGAGACTTTGCACATCTTAGAACCCCGAGGCTGTCAGCACAACATCCCCTTGCTTTGCAGAAGTAGCCACTTGGAGATGCCAATACCAATCACTATCTTCATTGTGTATCAAAGTTCATTTTTCTAGTCCTTTAAAATATCAGATCCACACTTTAAACATCCCTCCCGTATTAAGACTGACAGATCACTTACTGCTTGTTTAGTGTTTTTTTCCCCTTACTCCACAGTCACTTCCCCTTCTACTTTGGTGACATTAATGATGTCACCAGAAATGCTAGATTAAGTACTAACGCCCAGACTAGCCTCAGGATGTACACAATCTATTGCAACATACAGATTTTTTCCTACTAATTTGGTTGACTCAGTCCCCCAAACTGGAAGATGACTCTTCATTTTTATTTTTAAAACTCTTAAGACTGTCGTGATATTAAAGGCAGTGACCTAAGAGCATGACCTTACAAAAACAGTGAAGTTTTTCAAGACTACTAAACTGCCAAGCATTGCAAACATACACAGGCAGGAGCAGATGTCACTGGAACGGTCTCTGGACTAAGGGTTCTTCTCAGCTTAGCATCCAGATCTTCCAGTGGCTGCTGGGACTGATGAGAAAGGAAAGAATAAACAGCTGTCCCGGCTCAGGAGAAATACATCGCATTTGATAAACTGCCACATTCAATACTAAAATCTAAAGCAGTTAGTACAGCTTCCATATTTCTATTATATTCCCTTCCTACAGGCTTACATTTAACACTAAGATTGGAAAGAATTTAAGCAACACATTTGGTAAAAAAACACCAGAAACACCTCATCAACTGGAAATTCTGTTTTTCCTGAAGTTAGTATGAAGTTTGCATCTCCACTCTTAAGAGCTGAGCAAAGATGCTACAAGCCTCCAAGTGCTACATTCTTTGTTTAAAGGCTAACGGAGGTAGTATTTGTGTTATGGACTACCTCAAACCTCAAAGAAAGTCAATTAGAAAAAACCAAAAATCGCAGGAAAATTAAAAAAGATGCCCATAGTTTCAAAAGCAAACATGGATAAAAGCAAAGTTGATGATAGTATAAATTTTTAAAATAAAAAGAAAACCCTGCAACACTTGCAAGTTCCCTCAAACAGACTATCTGAATGGATTGATGAAGAGGAGGAAGGGACAGGGGAAGAATCTCTCAAGTACACTTATTACTTAGATTTCAGCGGTTTGAGTTGGCATCTGAGATGTTTTTCAAATATGGCCAATTGAACTAAGGAGGAGAAAAGAAGAAGAATTAAAAATATCTTAAAGATAAGAGAAGATTGGATTCACTCAAAGTTATTAATTAGGGCCATAGCCGTAAGATACATATGAAAGAAGAAAGTGTTGGCAGGTATCATGAACCTGCAATCCTAACCTCATGGAGCAGAAATTTCCACAGAATCATAGAATTGTGTAGGTTGGAAGGGTCTTTTAAGATCATCTAGTCCAACCATCAACCTAACTCTGATGAAAACCATCACTAAACCACGTCACATCCAAACATCAGCAGCCTTAGTCTTTCCAAGTGTTTTATATTAAAAAGCTAGATCTGGTTTTGCATCTGAAGCTGAGGTCACAGCAACATAAAAACATTGCTTTCCACCTTGAAGAAACTGAAAATTAGAGGTACATGAGAGCGTAAAAATGCTTTTAAATAGGTTGCCAGGATGACATTCTTCCTGAATTGTGATTTCAAAACACAGCCAAAAAGCCTCGGAACAATAAACCCTGCATCAACTCCATCCAAATTTAAAAAAAAAAATACCAGAAGAAGATGCAGACTCCTATAGCTCCATTCAGAATCCATCGAGTGAAGTGGTTAGCAGACAAGGGAGCTAATTTTATTCAAACTAGAAAGAAGCCATTTCACCTGAAATACCGTATAATTCTTCTCATCACATGCTCACAAGAAGATATTTGCTTCAAGTAAACAAAGAGCTATCAGAATTATCAGGAAGTAAAGATTTCCTTATGAAACAAGGGTAGGAAAATGAAACCTGAGAAATTAATCTAAGTACATTTTAAAAAGCAATTAAGGAATAAACAGAACAAGTATTTAAGACTAAGGCACAAACTGTACAAAACTGGTCTTGAGATGACACGTATTTAGTCTGCAAATTAGGCATCTGATACTAAGGAAAAGGAAAAAAAAAAACAAAACCAAGTTGTGTAATGAGCTACTGACAGAAGCAGTAAGGAAGACAAGCCTAGTAATTTTCCAGATAGTATTATGTGATAGCAGCAAATGCTCTTAACAGTCAATTAGATTTGATCCAGTTGGCCTCTTCCAATTTTGTCTCGCTCCTAGGCAGGCTTTAGAGTTCAAATGAGAAGTGAAATTAGGCAATCTGTTCGCAAAGGACAAGGAACAGAGGATCTATATTTGTGCCTCCTTCCATACCACAAATCCTGCCAGAAATACCTACGACAAACAGGAAGGAGCAGTAGCTTGACCCACGTAAGTGGCTACAAGTGCTCTGGGTTTGGGGAAAAGTATTACTAATATACCCAGCTCCAAGCAACAACACTAAAAAGGACTTGGTGTGACTAATTTTAACCAGCTGCCTCCAGTTCCATTTGCAACCCTTGCTAATGGTAAGAGCACAGATAAGAATTACACCAAATTGTTGTTGTTGGCTCCTCTTCAGCAAAACTACACTTGAGAAAGAACTGGCTGAAAGGCATAAACCACCTTCTGCAGGGGGAGGTATCGGGAAGAGTGATGCGTGCCAACCTTATAGCTTCACATAAGCCATTTAGTTTCTTGCTCAGCTTGGAGACAGAAGACACCCATTGCCTTATTACCCAACAGGGCAGGAATATGGCCCTCATTCAGCCTCAAAACAAGAAGCTGCATAAAACTTAATACAGCAGGTACTCCTTTCCCTAACAGGTTTCAAGTGCCATGCATTCACTCTCTTCGTTTTCTTACATGAAGAGCACAAGTTTCTGCCTTTTAGCACCAAATACTACTTTCCAAGTGCAGGCTTATTCTCATGGCCTACAAAAGATTCATATATGCTTTTATCAAAAAGAAGAGACAATCAAGAAGTTGTTCTGGACGCAGAGTCCATCTGTGAGGACTCCTTGAGTAAGGTCGCTGATTTGCGTTTGCTCCATTGGCTGAAGACCAAGAAGATGGTAGAGCAGGCACCAGTAGGTGCCCACTTGAGTCTTCTTTACACATTTGAATAGAAAACTGGGATGATAATTCTGTACCAAGTGTACTTTAACATCATTCTATAGAAAGCCATCTTTGTGTGTATTCGCAAACTTCTCTCAAAAGCAGGACAACTCAATCTCATCTCATGGGGGGGGTTTTCTTTGGTTATTTTTTCAGCTTTTCCTTGCTTATTGAAGTGTAATGTTCCCATGCTACATCTTTTTCACAGTACTTAGAAGGTCCATAAACCAGCTTTGTCTTAATATAGTTCTTTCAATTATGGAAGGAGGCAGGGTGGGGAGTGTTCTATTTTGTAAACAAAAGCGAAAACAGACTTAATCTTTGTGGTCTTGAACCGAGCACCTCTCCAGGTTACATACAAAATATCCAAGCTAACTTTTGCATACAAGGACAGCCATCTGAGCAAGGGAAGCAACTGTTAATATTTCAACTCACATTTATCATCAGAAGCTTCAAAGACCTTTTGGAAACCTGAAAGCCTACTGAAATCAGAGTGCAGAGCAGAAAAACCCCCAAACCCAACAAAACCCAAGGAATTCACAAAGCCAGCAATTTTGTATTGTCGTTCATGTTTAATTGAGGCATATACTGCTTTCCTAAAGAGCTATTTTGCTACTATACCCTTTCAAAGGAGAAAGAAGGTTCAAGTTCTGTGCACACACTCACCTGTGTTACTTTTTTTTTTTAAAAAAACACCTCTAAAATTCAGTTTAACATGCTAAAAAACCCTAAGCCCAGTTAGTTTTTCCTGTACTTCAAACACTGGATACATAGTTTGCTCTGCACCCGGTGTTGAAGTGACTCTGGCTACTGCTACAGTTACACAAAAAGGGGTTACTCAGTCAAAAGACAAGAAAAACAAAGACATTAATAACATGCAATGGAGGGTTTAATTCAAACATGCTCTTTGAAAGGAAAAGAAGCAGATAAAAATCTGCTGAGTCGTGTAGCACCTGAGTTAGTGAAGGTCCTGGAAAAGGTGGCAGCGGCTCACTGGATGGAGTGCCAGCCGGAAGTTCAGAACCTACTGGTAGCACCTATGGATAACGAAGAGGAAACGCGAGTCCATCAGACAAGGAACAACAGAAGGATCAGATACCAAGGTACAGTCAGTCACGTCATACAACAGAAGCCTTAACTTTTCTTTTTTTTTTTTCTGTAGAGACTTCCTTCCGGAGGAGTTAGCATAGAATCTTTAGGGATTTTTGCAATAAAGTTGGGGGAAGTTGCTTGTTTGCTTTTGTGTTATTTTTAAATCCAGATTATCTTTGAGTGGCCACAGTTTCCAGTTTAAACAAGCTGCTGTGTCCAGAGGCAAAGTATCTTGGAGGTACTATTTTCAAGTCTGCAAGCAACACTACAATAATTCTTCCAAAAAGCAATTAATTTTCCAAAAAGCTGAATTTATAAAAGTGTGCAGGAACGCACTCCATCTCCTTACAACAGTTCTCTGGTAACTGCCCATTAGGAACAGCAAGACACGTGCTTCTGGCAAATTGTTCCAAGCAATAGGACTTGAGAACAGGAATTGCCACGCCTCAGGATGTCTCCACTTGCTGAGAGGCAGATTTATAGATCTCTCCACCAATTTCTCAATCCATCGCTTTTTTTTTTTTGACCCTGAAGGGTGTTGATGACCCACAGAAGACGAGCAGGCCATGCAACTGGGTAGAGGCAAGTCATCCAGGTTACATGGAAGAGGTTAGAGAGACCAGAAAGGTTAGAAGGAGACATCAAAGCCCTCCCCGCCAGGTCAGATAGCACATTCCAGTTAGTTATTTCCATTGTTAGGGAAGTGGGAAGTTCTAGGAATTAAGTGGCCCATTACACAATTTGCAATTATTATTCTCAGCTGTAATCTTGAGGCTTGAGACTTTGAAGTTTGAGAAACACATGAGAGCCTTATGAGCTGTAGCGTTGGTCAGCTGGCTCCCCTTGTGTCATTGCTGCTGGGTATGTGTCATTGGCCCAACGTCTACACTGGTCCTCAACAAGAAGAGCCAGTTCTAGCTCGCAGTCACGTTACCACATCTTAGCTAATGGTTCAAATTGCAGTAATAACTGCCTGGTGAAGGTATATTCCGTAGTTATCTATCCTCCTGAAAATGTTGCAGCAGGAGTTACACCCAATCGCGTTACCTCAGCTTTTCTGTGCACTAGGAACATACACATGGACATTACCCGTTCTGAGGCATAATGAATTTTTAAGCCGTGATAAACTAATAATTTAGTTTATAAATAGGAGGCAAAACATACTTTAAATAAATTCATTAGGCAAGTCAAAACACATGTAACTGGCTAGGTTACAGGCTGGCCATAAACAAAACACACAGAGTTTAGTAAACCCCAGAAAAACTAAGACAATAAGCTCCTTAAAGCTCCAAACCAACACAGAAATCGAAACTAAAATTAAGCTTTGAAAAAACCAAACTAATTTATAAGTGAAAACTTCAGCGGTAGTTTTTCTGCAATTGACAATCAAAACCCCCAAACACTTATTACATTTAAACCCCAGCCTTTGTAATTACAGGTTTACAATTAGCAAGTTTGTAACTGTTCCAACTGTTCTGGAAATAATAACAGCTTTTATTATTTCTAATCTTTCTTATTGTCAACTTTATGTTGAAATAAACGAATGCCTCTGTGTCTGGTTTCCCTCCCAACGTCACTGGCACTTATTCCTGCTCCTCCACGGCAGAAATTTTCTACTTTGTTTAAAGAGGAAGAGTAACAAGAGGAAGAGTACTAACGAATGGGGACCATAGGAGCATTAGCTCAATTCAAATGGCCTGAAACCAGCTAATAACAAGGTTGGCTAAAGAGCCACACAAAGTGTTTACAGAAACAAAAGGAAGTTGAGTATTAAGGTTTCTGGTTTGTTAAACACCTGAAAATTTCTTCAACCAATTTCCATTTCCCTTTGAAGAGGAAAGGGCCATCAATAGCTTAAAATAGTTGAAATTGTTTAAAATGCACAGTCTCCCAACACTGGGAGCCATTTAAAGCAAACCAGTAGTCTAATTTCACATCTTGATACTTCTGGTTAATGAGCAGGTGACAACATCCACATCTTGTCTCAAGTTGTTACTGTAAGTCATGACTAGGTCTTTATGAAAAAGTGTTTGTTTAAAGTACACGATTCAGTAAACATGAAAGTTTGTTTTCAGAAATCCAGATACCTTCTACACTTCTCAAAATTCTGATTTCACAAATGTAACACTTGGCAGGAAATGAGTATCCAGGCACTGCATAAAGCAGCAGAGGACTTTAAAAAACAAAACCCCACCAAACCAACCACCAAAACCTCCTTTCAGTCAGGTTCACCCTTGCCTTCAAGGACAGGCTAACGATAAGAAGCCAAGCTAAGCTATCCTGACTACTTTGTGAAACGTACTACCACCCCGTCTCATTCTAGTGATCATGTAACAAGGTAAAAAGCCATTTAAAGCAAGCCTTCCAAATTCTATTTAAAAAACAAAAAAAACACAAAAAAAAACCCAAACAAGGAAAAAAAAACACAAAAAACCCCCACTGAATAAGCTTCCCACAAGCAATAAAGCAACCAGCCACAGTTGCTTCACTCTTTGCTTTAGGAGTACGAAAAATTACCGTAAACACCAGAGAGCTCTCTCAAAGGCCTTGGACTATCTTTTGCCCCCCCAATAGGGACAAAAATAACACAACTTTTTGGGACAGAAAACCAACCACAGCATAAAACTTTCAATATTCTCTAATACGAAGACACCTCTGCCTAAACCAATACTTTGCTTTATAAAAAGGGATTTTGCTCAAGAAGGCCGTTTCCTACAACCCTTGAATTATTCACGCAAACGTTGCCTTTCTTACCGGTACCCTGCTAAGCGGGGGCTTTGAAGGAGAGGTCCCTGGTTTCACCGCTGCTGTTGCAACGCTGCTCGATGCCGAAATATAACTGACCGGGGTGATCACTTGCCCGGGAGTGGCAACTGGTGTCAGCACTGGCAAGCCAGTCGGTCCAAGAGGCAAGCTGCTGGGAGGTATACAAGTGCTAATGGATGTCAGGGGTTTAGTTGGTGCGACGGCAGTGGTTGGTATCCCGGGAATAACTGTAGTTTCCATTACCAACGATGTCTCCAGAGATACCGATGGATGTGTTGTTCCCACGTTGCCGCCGTGTTCACTGAAGAGAGACCGTAGCTTTTCTTCCAGAGTCTTTATATCATCGATACCGGGAGCTTTAGACTGAGCATCGGCATCAGCCTCCAGACAGTGAATGTGAGGCTGATTGGGTAACGGAGCTGGTTGAGGCTGGCTGTGTATCAGAGTTTGCTGGACTGCAGGCAAGTTAGTAACTGGTTGTGGTAAGACACCAGGTAAAGGTACCTGGGGCAACATGGGTGTTGCACCTGGAATCTGGGGTAGGACAGGTGTTGATGTAATTCCTGATGGGACAAGTAAGGGATGTATCACCGGCTGAGTGACCGAACCACATATGCTTGTTGCCACTGATGATGATAATGGCGCAGAAATCGGAAGAGATAAGCCAGTTGCGCTGCAGAGCTGTGATTTATCCATAGACTGCCCACTCTCAGGTAATGACTGTGGAGCACTTACAACTGTTGTTTCTGCCAGATTGGAGACAGAGCCACTGCTACTAAGCTGAGGAAGCTGCAAAGCCACATTCTGAGGCAGAGACAAGGCAACAGTTGTCTGTGGTCCTGCCATACTACTTACAGTCTGAGGAGCAGACTGAGATGTCACAGCTGGTGCAACACCACCAATACCAGTGACACCAGGAACCTGGGTAGATGGCAGTGCCAAAGAAGATGGTACGGTGATACCGGGGGCAGCGTCTCCAGTTACTGGTTGAGCAGGCTGGGATGTGGTAGGTAAGGAGAAAGAAGCAGGGGCACTCACACTGGAAGCAACACCAGTCGATTGCGGTCCAGATTGTGAGGCTGGAGGTGGAGAAATAGAGCTTGGCACACTTGCACTTGGTGCAACTCCAACAGCTGCACCTTCTGCAGGCAAAGTAACAGATCCTGGAAGAGAAACACCTGTGCTGGAGGGAACAGATATTGAAGAAGCCACCACAGATGCCGGAGCTGCACCACTGCCTGCCATGGTAGAAAGTGCAGGTGGAAATGGTGGTACTGTTTGATTGAACACTGGAGGAGCTGTACTAGGTCCTTCTGTCATTTGAGCATGTCCCATCTCAGAGAAAGCTTGCTGCAAGCTCAGTGATGATGCAGAGTGGGAAAGATTCATTCCAGGACCATGTAGTGGAGATGCAGCAACTGCAAGAACAGAAAAATGTCAGTCCACACAGAAAAGTTCATTGCAGTATTATTGCCTATTGCTAGATTTAAATCACATTTACTTCTCAGCATAATAAAAAAAAAAATTAAAAACCCAGGCTTACATTAAAATACCAAATCAAGGTTTTAGAGTCTTGCAGACAGCCCATCAACATTTCCCCCCTCCCCAGCCCACGAGAATCCCGCATAGTATCACTCAAATTATAATCGCTTCGTACCAGCACAGACAGTTCCTTACTTCCTCAAGTATTTTAAGAGGTGTTTCAGACAGTTTAGTTAACTAACTTTGCAGTTCTGATGAATGTGCCTTAGCCATCCAATTTTAAGAGTTTAGATTACCTACCTATATCCAGAGTTTCTTTCCCTCCAGGAACAGATGTGAAAAAACTCTGTTCTTTTAACCGACTCTCGGGAACAGGGCTGACAATAAACCGTCTTCCTGCAGAATGGACAACCTGGGTAAAGGAGCTAGGAGGAACCCCTAAACAGAAAGAAGTTAGATGTTTAGTTATACATGGTCGTAACTAAATATATAACCTGCAATATGGAATGTGCACTCCATCATACAAAATAAAAACTTGGCTGCACCCATCCGCTGAAACAGAAAAAGATAAATCACAAAAGACTTACCTATTCTTTGTGGCATGGAAGATGTAGGATCTGGCTGTTTGAACTCTAATTTCTGTAAAGTAAGATAAAATTTAAAGTTCTATTCTGAAACAGAATCCCACAAGATAGCTCTTAAAATACTAGCTTATTGAAATGTGGGTATTTAAGGTAGGCAGTACCTTGGACCCAAGCACCGTTATCAAACTAGCAGAATTCTGCCCAGGTAAGTCACAGCTATGGTGCTTTTAGAGGTTTTTCAGCTGTGACATCAATACAACAAATTCATCTAAGCGCTCTTTTGTTAATAGACACTCCAACTGGTTTGGTTTTTGTTGTTTTTTTTTTTTAAATTCCTGCAGATAAATGGATGTTTCAAACTAGTTCTGGGTGGAAATAAAGCAGAGATTCAGGAAACATCCCCGCTTATTCCCAGCAACCAATTTCAAAAACTGTTTTATAACCAAGCCATCCAATCTCTTGGTAGCTCACTGTGTAGAAGGCCTGAATCCAGGCTCTCAGTGTTTAGTGAGCAGCACAAATCTGGGGATTTTAGTGTCCTGCCTCATAATAACCTGAAATCCAAGAAGCCTCAGCATTTGTCTGCTTAGTGGACTGTTGGGAGATTCAGCAGCTTCAGAAGTGTTAGAACAAAGCAAAAACCCAAGAGGTCTATGTTACTTAGCTCTAAATAAATTTTAGACTCTCACACTGAGATGAAGCTTTCTCTGTATATTTTATTTTTTAAACTTTTATACTTCTCATGTAATAAAGTTTCAGTTATAGCTGGCTCTACTCACAAAACAATACCACCCAAAATGGAAAACACAAATAACTAAGACAATCTGTTCTTTACATACCTGCGACCCCGGAAAGAAGCCATCATCTTTTGTCTGCATACTCTCCAAACCCTGATCACCTTCTGGCTCCACACTTACATCCTCACTTAGCATTTCATCTGCTTTCTCAATAATCTCTCGTACCTGTTCTACAAACGAGTCTCTCTCAGTTGCTAAAATAAACTCATTCTGCACCTGTAGAGAGAATAAAGCAATAATAATTTTGCACAAATTATTTCAAAACTATATATTGAATAACCATATTGTACTGTCAAGTGTTACTGTTTGTCCTCCCTTCACTGTTCTTTTGCACAAGATAAATATGGTGACGCTGTCGAGAAAAACAATTGTTTCTAAAGTTATCTCCAGCACAGAAGTATTTGCCCTGCTTTACTCTTTGCTGTGGAACAACATTCAATCTCACTTCTTCATCAAACTGTCACCTTAATCTTTGCTTGGCAAAATGCAATTTAAAATTAGCAGCCTTATCTCACTGCAGTTCTTCACATCCAGTGTAATGGACATTAAGAGCCACATTTAAAGAAAAACATAACATTAAAAAGGAAGTGGAAAATTCTGTATTGGAAGATGCCTTCTGTGCTTTCTTTCTGTGCCATATAGGACTTCTATTCTATGCAGATCACACATCACTAACTCACAAAAGTCTGGCTGTAATATGTAAGTGCAAGTATTATGTTCCCTATATGGAAAGAAGAAGATTGTTCCGTGTATCTAGTTTCAATATATTGTACTGCGTTATAAAAATACATTCTGCTGTTTACGTTTAAGGAAACAAGCTTAAACAAGTACTCGTTTCTGGGAGGCTGGTTCAGAAAAAGGAAAGACAGGAATGATGTGCTCATTCCAGCATCTTGCCATTTTAGTTGAGAACAGCAGCTAAAAACTCAAAACTTAAGCTTAAGTTTTAAAGATCTAGCAATGTTTGCTCTTAGAAAAGCAAACAGAATTTGTTTAATTTGGCACTTTCAGAAAGCTGTTTGCGGTTTTTCAAAATATTAGATTGCAAAAAAACAAAGGCATGTTTACTTAATAAAACCACAATTCTAAGGTAAAAACTATTGCAAATTTTCATGGGAACTGAGCACTCAATATTAGCAGTCAATTTGGTATACCACCATGTGCCTAAGGGTTCTGTTTGTCAACGCGTATCGATAAGGTTATGTTACTACTGCGATTAAGACTGGATTCAATTCTTCATCTCTAAAACGCATCTTACCATAATTGAAGCTATTTCCTCAGGGTTGTCACCATCCAAATCAAATTTGAAAGTAACCATTTTCCGATTGTGTGTCTCTAGCTGGCATTCCACTACCCGATCACCTTTATTTGAAACCTAAACCAAATAAAACCAACAGTTCAAACCAAAGGCATGACATTTAAAGCTCACACAGACAGAGCAACAGTACTGGTCTAATAGAAGCACATTCTCTCTTTCCAGTCTAATAAATGGTGCCATGTACAGCATTGTATTTTCTGATGATACATCAAATATTCTAGAATAGCCTGTGGAATCACTGGTGGCTAAGCAAGCCAATTTTGCCTTATTGAACATTCCAAAAGGCTTTTGATAGATGATGTGTGGAATACTGACTCCAGATACAGAAGAGATACATTAGACAGCTTATGTGCTTGGGGTGGGGCATGGCGCAGGACCAGAAGCACATTCCTCAAAGCAAAACTTTTTGAAGCTCAAAAAAGGCATCATCACCACCAAACTATCACTATAACTATAAAAATACTCACATTTAGAATTCTCAGTTTTGGCCTAGCAGTCTTCTCATGGCGAGAGCGACTGCGGACAGACCTCCGCATGTGACGTTTAGTGGTCCTCCCTTCGTGCCTTCCACTAGAAGCTGGAACATTCTCATTGCCATCACTCAATCCTGAAGCAACATCAGAATGTGCACTAAAAAAAAAAAAAATATATAAATAAAATCAAACCACTTTAAATTAGTATCCACGTACTCCATAGCCGTAACAATACAGTTCACCCTACCAGATGGTATTGTTTTCTGGATAGCAGTAGATGCCTGTGAATCACAGAGTTGGGCAGAAGAGTCCTGTCAACACTTCAGGTTGCCTGAACAGCAATCCTAATAGTCATCATTTAGCTACATATTTCTTGCAAACTGAGTTGTACGTATATATCTTCCGAATATGTTTTCAAGCTATTTGGAGTTTGAATTCTGTTGAAGTCCCAAAAGGACAGAAAGACATGCCTTATGATCCATTTGACATGATAAATAAATAAAGGATCAGAAGTGAAATCACTATACCTAATTGTAATTACTCCCCCCGTACCCTGTTGTAAATCAAACTTACTCCAACTCTCATAATCACATTTTCCCCCTAGGAAGTTTATTTTCTCACATCCTCAAGGACACCCTCAGTGAAAAAGAGATACCTAAAGATGACCCAAGGAAGAATAATCTAACCCACGTGAAACTGAAACTCTGTTTGGTGAAAACAATGCTTACCTATCCATAGAGGAAGCCAAAGGGGTAGACTGAGCAGGCTGCGTTGCTGGAAGAGTCTCTGAATGGGCAGTCTGTGAGACTCCCTGGGTACCCTATGGATAGAAATCTGCATCAAGAAACACCCCCCCCCAAGGAATACTGTTCCTTTTCAAGTAACCCAGTAGTCCTCAATACTTCCTCCCAAATCAGTTGTGAAGCTAAAAGCGCTACTTTTTTAGCATTTCAAACAGATGGCATCTAGACAGCTCAAATTTACAAAAGATTCTAGAGCAAACTGCCGTGAAGCAAATCATCATCTGGGGAGAGGTGGGGAGAGGAAATCAGCCATCCCTTCTGCTGCTACGCGTCACTACAGTTTGCCATGCAGGCAGAATCTTACTAACAGAATGTGCAAAAGGCAAGCCAATGCAGAACCCAAAGACAATTCAAATTGTCCCTGGCAAGAACAAATGCTGCAGGGAACAGGCATAACGACAGATTCTCAAAGGCTCTCAGTTGCAGTTTGCCTCTGATACGGCAAAAAATGTTCTATAGTACTAGCAAGAAGTGAAGTGTTAACAGGTTTTTGCCTGCAGGATGCACACTCACTTCCCAACAGAACAGCCAGTGGCAACAAGGTCCCCACATTGGCATGACATTCTGCTGTAAGAAAAAGGTCATTTGAAATATTAATTTCCAACTGAAGACAAGCATGGAAGGGATTAGTTCCCCACACACATACACTATTGCATAAGTCAAACACCTTAAATGTATTGTTAGGTTACATTCAACATATTTACCTCCAAAACTGCCTGCTGAGAGGAAGCGGATGAGGCCTGTTGTGCTAAACTCACGGTAGGCTGGGGCACTTGAACCTGTCCTCCCAGGCTGCCCATGGGAACTAAAACATTCTGCTCCACATATGGCTGCACAACAGGAGCAAGGTAGCCCGGCTGAGCCATTGCATCTGTGGGTAAGGGAGGGGATAGTACAGCAGAAGGAATGCTAACAGAGGCCACAGCAGAGGAAGGTGCAACGCTCGAGTCGCCTGGGTATTGAGGAGGCAGCCGAGACGGGAAGCCCTGTAATAGAAAGGAAGTAGTCAAGTTAGTGAATGTCAGAGCTACTGAGGAAACTAGAGAGCAAAAAAAAAAAAAAACCAGAACCAAAAGACCCACTCATTATTTCAGGGGGCACGTTCCAACCTTCTGTACATGTTCAAGCATTCCCAAAGGCTACCATCCCAGAGAAAGAGACCAAACTCTTCACATAGCCAAAGCTCAACCTAAAAGTGACCGTGCTTGAACAAGCAAATTCCCACACAAAGTTCCAACTCTTAGGCAAAAACAATCTTCATCTCACAACACCTGCAGTTGCCTATCTGGTTTAATATTTTAAGGGTTCAGACTTGAAATTAGCTTAAAGAATTTTCAGTCTGAATGACCACTGCTCAGAAGATATTATGCAACTACAGCTGATTCTTGAGACCAATAGCAAACCCACTCTTGTGTTCTTCCTGTCCTCTCGTGATGAGCTGACCCAGGAACGTTCCTACACACAGTTTCTGTTCTACAGGCACTCCTTATAACCCCACTGCAGATATTTCTACATCTTTGTAGAAATTTTTCTACAATTTTTGTTCTAGAAGAACAATCCTATGCTGAATCACTGTTTTTGTCTGCATGCAGATTGCATGATCACTGCAAAAATGGCAAAGGAGCTGAAGCAGTCTGTGCCCAACAGTCTAGCATTTCATGACTAGCATCAGGTACTTACGTTCGTGTTCAAGGTCCGTGCCATCTGGCTTACTTTAGAAAGTCCTTTCCCCCCCCTCCCCACCTCCCTTCTCCTTCCCAGACTTGGAATGAAACGTAAACATTGCTGAATATGCTGCCATTGATTTTCTTTCCAACACACGGCCTCCATTAAAAAAAAAATAATAATCATAATTTTTTGTGGTTTTTTTTCCAAGCTGACAAATCTCTTGGATATGTAGCTATCCTCTTTCACACAGTGGTTGACCAAAGTCCTGTACTACGATCCTGTCATTCCATTGCCAAATATGAAAAACTCAAAACACTAGGGTGTCCGTGGACTTTCCCTCCCGCCCCTCTCCTTAAAACGGTCCTTTTCCACACGACACAATTTGTCTTCATGGCTTAATGGTTCTCTTATGAGAAGTTGAGTTGGCCAGGGTACCTTAGAGGAACAGATAAAAATTGTGGAGAAGAGCTCTGCTGGCTTCCAACAATACCTGGTAAAGAGCATCTCCAGCAGGAAGCGAAGCTTCAGCAGCTTGTCCAATGCTGACTGGCAATCCCACCGACTGGACAGCTGGCTGCAGGAGCTGCGGGAGAACCTGGCTGGGCAACTGGGCCACAGGCTGCATCAGTGTGGGAAGCTGGCTAGGGACAACAGTTGATCCTACGGGTACAGCGGTTGCCGCAGCAGTCGTTGCCAGCGTGAGCAATGGCTGATTCATGCCAGCGGCCATTGAAATGGGCAGTGACTGGAAACCTGGCTGAGCCACTGACACATGAGGAGCTGCTGCAGGCAACTGAGAGACTGAGAACTGGGAAACCATGGAAGTTGGCAAGGGCTGTCCCATGGGTAGAAAATGAGAGCCAATGGGGACTGATGGGGCAACTGAAGGCTGAGGGAGAGAAGGTGCTGCAACAGGTAACTGAGGCTCTCCTTGGATGATCGACACTGGTTGGGAAACAGGAAGCTGGGGAGGTAAAGAAAATAGAGATAGATATTTTTTTTTTTTAAAGCAGGGTTGCAGAAAGCAGAATTTTTATGCATTAGTCAAAGAAAGAATTATTCAAGTTATAGCACTCTGTTAAAGTGGGTGGGGAGCACAGTTGGCAGAGTGGCTGGGAAGTTGACTGGAGTTCCAAAAGGTCCTCACTTTGCAACACTTCCCCTGAAGAACTCACAGGCTCTTGAAACAGACACCCACAGAGGGTGAAAGAGCAACATTTTAATACCCTGAAGCACTGACTTGTGCATAAACAGAAGCAAATTCCCCTCAGTCTGTCCCCAGAGCCAAGCCTGGCTTTTTAAAGGAAAGAAGTGCAAATCTTTCAACAAATCTGTCAGCTTTGGGTATGGGGACTAAAGCAATGAAGAATGAAAAGCCACTGTGCCAGCATCCAGAGAATGGCATGGGGTATGTCAATTAAAGCCAGCAAACGATGCAACTGGAAAGGCAGTTTAGATGAACAAGCAACAAAACAATTTTAAAAAAACAAAAATCAAGGCTCACATGTTCAAGATAGAGATATGAGCCAAAATGAAGTAATATTCAGTAACAGAAGCTTCTTGACAAGGAAGTAAAGGAGAAGAGCTGAGTAAGAAAGATGACAGAGTGGAGAAGGCAGTCCTTATGGTTCACTATCTAAATAAGTGTATACGTTTTACACACATGATGGTGCAGAAGATAGACATTGATGGGAAGCAGAGAAATGACAAATCCCTGAAAATCCATTCAAAATATACCATTCAATGTGCCTCATGGTATTTTTAACAATTTAAAGATGGCTGTGCATGGAAGTGCTATCCCTCCCTCAAGTTACTCATGACTGCCATGTGGGAAAGAAAGGGTTTCCAACATGTTTTCCAGCAAAATTAACAGTTGTAGTACACTAAGAATCCTATTATCTGGATGAATGTTTTGGAACCATTAGAAAAGATGACAAAAGTGAAAGGAGCAGTATGTTGAATTTGCCAGCTGTGAAGAAGAAAGTCATCTGCTAGAAAGAAGAACTGTGTTTACCTGTGTCCCAGCTGCTGCCTGAGGCATCGGCATAATCTGTGAAGTTTGAGTTTGAGAGACGGTTTGTGTGGGAGTGGCACCAGCAGAAACTGAAGGCTGCTGCAGCTGGTATTGTCCAGGCTGTTGGGAAGAGGCCGGCTGCTGTGCATTCTGTAGTAGAGAAAAGAGGCAGAAGCTATTTTTCCCCGCTCAGAAGTTTTTTTTTAAGCATATCCTACTTAAATCCTAGTTTTTACTCCCTCCTAATTGACACCAATTGTTCTTTTGAATGTGCTGAGTCAATTAAGCTTCAGCAGTCACTTACAGCATTACTAATACAACTTCATTATCAATCATAAGGAGCTGGGACTGTTTAGTGTGAGGAAGAGGAGGCTGAGGAGAGACTTCATAGCTCTCTACAACTACTTGAAAGGACATGGTAGAGAGGTTCGTGCTGGCCTCTTCTCACAGGTAATTAGTCACAGAACGAGAGGGAATGGCTTCAAACTACAACAGGGTAGGTTTAGGCTGAACATTAGGAAAGAATTTTTCACAGAAAGAGTGGTCAGACACTGGAATAGGCTGCCCAGGGAGGTGGTTGAGTCCCCATCCCTGAATGTGTTTAAGAGTCATTTAGATGTGGTGTTGGGGGATATGGTGTAGAGGAGGAATTTGTAGAGTAGGGCTGATGGTTGGACTCGATGATCCCAAGGATCTCTTCCAACCTGAATGATTCTATGATTCTATGATTCTATGATTATCAGCAGCAAATCTTGCAACAGAATTATTTCACTTGTGGAAAAGAAAGAATGAAGATTCTATAAAGGAAGAAAAGGCAGTCAAGAGAAGAGGATGCTGCAGAAGACAGTACTTTCAGTTACAAGAAATTACAAGAATGAAGTCTGCCTATCTAGACAGTCCAACTTGCAAATCCCAACACTGGTGGTTCACCCTTGCATGGGCCTCCTCTGCAAGCTCAGGTGAAAGTTGGGGAAGACAGACGCATGAAAATAAGTATTAACATGATTCTAAAAATAAATTTCAGTAAGTCAATTAATTAGTCTCATAGCATGTTAGACTGGATAAGAACCAGAGGTTTCCTCTTCTTTTGCCCAGAACTACGTGTTGAAGGTGGGACAGAAGTATTCAATTGCTGCTCTTAAAGGATGTTGTATTAAAAAAAAAAACAAAAACGTGTTTCAGTCCTGGGTTTAGGGACTGTGATCTTACCTGTTGAGTGTGTTGGGTAGGCTGGGATGGCACTGATGCACTGCTTGAGGCTGACTGGCCTTGCACCTGTGTCTGGAGGAGGGAAAAAAAAAAAGACAGGGAATAAGCTTAAACCCTACGTTTTTTGCAGCAGGCAGTTAAAATAATTTCTGCCTGGACTGATCTGGTTGGAACAGGTTTCTAGCTGTCCTTTTGGACAACCAGCCCTTTTGGCCACATTCAGCTACAACGACCAGAACAAAGCAGAGTAACCGGGAAAAGTACTGAACTCCATTTTCAGTCTCGCAAAACAATCAATCTTTGCAACCCACGTGCCCCTCAACATGAGACAGATGAGCCTACCAGCTTCTTCTTCCGCTGGTGACACTTTAAGAGCAGGATGCCTTGGTACGATAACTGGAAATAGAGGCATTAGGTTTTACCTTTACATGTGTTCTAAACACAGTTAGGTGGGGGCATAGAATGAGGGTAGAAGGAATATTTCTATTTTAAAAAGTATAAAAAAATATACAGAATTCTAGACCAGTAACAAAGTACTCAGTACACGTACATGTCATTGGTTCCCTTTGAGAGGCATGTCAACATACAAGCTAGAAATCATTTCCAGACTCACTACCATTCAAAGTCTACAAAAAATTAGATGTTGAAGAATCTGGGAGTCCACATTCCAGCTAAGACAGAATTTTTGAATGAATAAGCAATGAAAAAAATGGATGAGTGGCATACAAATGAATGTGGAAGATGGTGAGAAAATGGAATGAATTTCTATTTTTGTGGCTGACATTTTTTATCAGATCCCAGGATCTTCATTATTATTTTTGTGACCATGATATTTATTTATCAGATCCTGGGAGATAACTAGACAAAGACCTCCACATGAGTTCCCTGGGCGTGCACCACTTTGTTGAACTGCCTTTGTAAGAAACATATCTGGTGCATATATATCATATCAGAAACATCTACTGAAATTCCTTATTGCTGTCATCATTCAGCTTGTAGAAGCTTATTAGAAACAAGTTTATTAAAATTACATACTTTTTTAATTATAGGAACTTTGGGGAAAGCAGACTGCCAATAAAAAGACCATTTTTTTCTTTGCTGTTTTAGAAGTTTGAGGCCCTAAACACATGCTATATTCCACTGTTGTAATATCTGTTCACGTTGACCTGGTTCGTGCTTCAAATTATGATGTTTTCATTAATTAGATATAAGATCCCAGCATCTACATTCCATAAAATAATCGTGATCCTTTGTGTGTTCCAAACGTATTTTAAATCCATCACAAATTGCCTCCTGAAGTTTAACAAAGGTGGTTTATTGAGAAACTCTGCCCAAGTGTTTTTAAACTTCTTGCGTAGCAGTGTCATTCCACAAGTTCTCCTACAGCCTAGAAATTACTTTCTATTAGACTAGTGATTAAAGCTGTTTTCAGCTTCAATAAAACACCTTTGTTATCCCATACAGAAAGCCTTAAATACTTTCCTCTTACCTTACCACAAAAAGCAAAGATTCTCCTCCAGTTTCTTTACGCAAATCCCAAAGTTGCTAATACTTCAGTAACTAAAATGTCAGAGATCCCCTAATTCCAAGAACAGGAGTAGTAATAGAGAAGTCTTCTTAAAACAGATCCTCTCTTTTCACAAAAAATTATCTTATGAAAACTTTCAGGCTACAAGTGCAGACACAATGTATATACACATGCACCTCACAGTCACAGGATACAAATGTATTACTGACTACTGTAAGCGCAAATTCCATACATGTTTATGAAACATACACCTCCTAATGAAGCTTCAGGCTTCAAATTTTGCTTTATAGAAGGACATCATACTCTAGACTTATAAAGAAGCAATACCTATTAGCAACATTCCATTCCTGTCTTCCGCTTTCTTTCCCCAAGCCTAGAAAAATCTCTTGCATTTTGGACAGTCACCAAATTAACCTTGTTGCTGTCTAATAAAGCATTCTTCATACAAAAGTTCAAATAACACATTCTCGTTCAACAGCTAAGGAATAGGAATGAAAATACAAAGCAAGTTTTACTACCACTGCTGATCCAAACTGTGGAGAAGATACATTTAATCAAGCTCATTTAAAAGCCAATTTGGTACTCCAGCTATCTCTTGCCAGAAGAAAAACTAGGCCCAGGAGGCACACTGACCGTTAGTTACCCTTAACACAAAAGCCCTACCAGTATTTCAGCCAAAGCTGAACTCAGACCAAGTAGTTGCTGATGCCTCATTACTTCATTGCAACCTGGCACGTTAGAGATCCTTGTATCCTACTGACTTGGTGGGAAGACACCCCCATGAATGCTAATACTTATAACCACATGGAACAAATTTAAGAACAAGGGTCCCCTTTAAGTGCAAGATATGACTTATAAAAATTCTGGAAGGGTTTGCTCCTGTAACCTGAGGGTAGAGTGCAGGTGGTCCTGATGGAAGCGAGGTGGACAAGGCCTGCTGAGTCGAGGCTCCCTGGGGGAAGCAGATGAAGAGCTGTGACTCCTGCAAAACCTTCTGGGGCAGCTGAACAATGGGCAATGAGAAGTCTGAACCAAAAGCAGAAGATGACCCCCCTGTAGGGGGAGGAGACTGAAAATCGCCCGTGTCAGAGGAAGTCAGCTGTGAGGAATCACTGGAGTATTCTGGGCTTCCTTCCGGCCAGCTCCGCCTGGCAGAGCCCCCTCTGGGACCTGCTAACTCAGGACCAAGATAGTTACACTGCTCCTCTGTCACAGGCTGAAGCCGACCATGCGACCCTATGCCTTGAGTGGGTTCCTCTTGACTGGTCTCCATAGAGCCCCGGCGACTTCTGTAGACCCGCTGGGGTAAAACTGCCCCTTCTGCTGGAGCAGAAGTCGGTGTGTGCACATGGAACTCAAAGACACAGCTCGCTCTGCCATCACCACTGTGAGAGAGCACAGCCGGGGCAGAGTGTGGAACAAATACCTGGTGGAATGTCATCTGAGCAGCATCTGCACTCAGAGGAGCTGAAACACTGGATAATGGAGAAAGGGGACCCATCCCAGAATCCAGCCTCAGGTTCTGAACATGTCTTGCCAGGTATGTTTGCCCCGTTTGAAAGTCGAACACAGAGCTTTGTGGAGGACCACCTTGCCCATGGTTTGACTCAGAGACCTGCTTCAAATGTTGTTCAGTTGCATAAGAGTTATAAGCTACTTGATCATACTGCTCCGATACCTGTGATGGATAGTGCATGCCCACCAAATATACAGCTTCTGGATGCATTCTGTAGTGAGCATCCTCTGGAGGAGTTGGTCCAGATCTATAGTCACTGTGGACAGGAGCTGGCTCAAACACGGGATTTACTTGCACATGCAGAGGCTCTCCAGCGACTCTCTGAGCTGCTGTGCTCAGCATAACGAATGCCTCTGGGGTCCAATTGGTGGGACTACCACCAGGTGGGACTAAACTCTGGCCAGTCTTCAGCAATGGCTGGAAGTGGCAAGTTTGGGCTTCCAAAAATGAAGTGCTCTTGCGCCGCTGAGCAACTGCCACCTTCGGCGGGCAGACAGGCGGAGGTGAGAAAGACACCGGCCGTTCATGAACGGTTGGGAAAAATATCTGTGAATCTGGGAACGTTGGTGTTCCCCCACGCGGATGCTGAGGCTGTATTGACATGAACAAGACAAGTAATTCATACATTAAAAGTGAAAGCACATCAACATGCACAGTTCACTAGGCAGTTCCGTGAAGTAACTTTATAGAATGACTACTCAATTCATGGTCAAAAACATACAATACTTAGGAAATTTAGGTGAGTTGTAAATATCCATTAAATACATCCGTGGCAGGCATAGCTACGAATGGAAATATTTGCTTGTGTTAGAGCTGCTTTTCCAGTCCAATTCCAGTAATTCACAAAAATAAACCAGCTTTGCTCCTGACAATGTAATGAGATTTATTGTCATGGGCTATCCATTGTGACCAGTGCTTGAAAGCCAATTAAACCCCTGAGGTTACTGCCATATGGGGAATAGAAAAATTCAGAGCTTGATAGCAGTAACAATGCAGAGCCTCTAGTTTGCATTTAGAAGATAACATGGCATTAAATCTTGATATTATCCAGTGCAAAAGCTACAGTGCTAGTGTCTTGTCAGAAGTGTGCTCTGTGTGCAGTCCAGGGAGCTACAGAGAAACCTTTTATGAGGCAAAAACTGAAGCCCACAGTTCAAGTCCACAGATGGGGAAAAAAAAAAAATAAAAGTATGATAAAACTCTGCAGGGCCTTTCGATTCTGCTCAGTTTGATCACCTCTTTTGATCATATCTTTTCATATAGGAAATTAGCACTCATTGAAACAAACCTAACTCCTCCCTGGACAATAAAACATTCACAGGTTTAACAACAGCAGAGTCCACAGGCAATTCACTCCATCTGGTGTAGTACTACAAATGAGGCTCATCTTATTTAAGATTTGTAGGGAAATGTTCACTAAAGAGTTCTAAGAATACCAAATAACTTTGGAGTTCTGCATTTTTTCATCTCTGCCTGCAGTATGCTGAGAGACAGTGTATTTTTCAACTCTAAAGGGAAAAAAATAAATTGCAAGAGTCAGTAGCAAACATACTGTCTTTAAGACACGTGCCATTCATGACTTTTTCAAGTTGCTGTTTCCACATTGTTCTGTTTCTTCCCAGCCCCCCTCTTTTTTTTTT
>VXBJ01002763.1:1054429-1120596 GCA_013400055.1 Nycticryphes semicollaris | reverse complement strand
CCTCCCCCCCCCCTCTGGAAAAGCAGCAGCAAATTTCCATATTGACCAACACTAACAAGAAGGTCATACGGGATGAAGAACTATTCCTCTGTTCTGAAAAGTAGTTCCACATACTTCAGTTATAGAGAAGCGTTTCTTAAAATTTATTTCATGGAAATCAAAGCCCCAAACTGGAAACAGATGACCTCCAGTCCTGTAAGCTATCTTGCATCTAACCTTCTGAGACGTGTGAAACAATGGCTTCTTCACATCAAGAAGCAGCTGAACTGGCATTTCTGAATAAAACTTACAGGAAAAAAAAACTCAAAAGAATTTATAGTCTGAATTTCTAGTATCACTATCATAGCTAGCCAAAGCTTTTAGAATAACTAGCCACAGCAACCAAGATTATTGTTTTGCTGGTTGTTTTGTACAGGGCTTAATTGTTTACTTTAAAGTTGGAAAACAAAAAATTGGTCTCTGACTTAAGGGGCAAGAACTAGTCTTCCCCTTACCTTCTGTGGTACAACTGGTTAATTCACATTTATACTATCTTAAAATACAAAAAAGCAATGTGTAGCCAACTGTTTGATGACATGTAGTACTTCCCAAAAAAGATCAACGACGTAGCAACACAGTATAAATAATAAGGAATCAGCTCTTCATTTGCTCATTTTAGAAATGCCCACGGCCCAGGATGTATTTAATGATAACTTATCTTACTGTGCCAGGAGGCAAATGGTAACACATACAGGACTGACAGAGAGGGAGGGCAGGCTGGAGCGTCGATGCTTGCGTGGAGAGGCAGAGTGCATGGGCAGGACACTTTCCAGGGCTTTAGAAAGCTTTTCTGCAAAGGTTTCTTCAGGGACAGTCCGAAGGTAGAAAGGAGAAAGAGGTGCAGACAGCGCTGGTGGTGGGGTGCAAGGAGCACTGAGAGGGATGCAGGACATAGAGGGAAGAGCAGGAAGGTGGGGGACACAAACTGACATGCTACGACCACGTTGAGGCTAAAGGAGGAAAACAAAAGTTAAGAATTGAACACTTCAAAAAAAAAAAATGAAAACCAAAAACCAGCAAAAACTGTAATGAGGTAGAAAAGAAATGCAGACACACAATGAGAGGCTCAATACTGACTACCCTGTGTGCAAGAAGAGATGAGAAATGCTGAATGAATGCCAACACGCACTGGGAACAGGCTGTGTGCACCTCTGAGGACCCAGGCTTGCCTTAGGTCACTGAGCAGTGTGGGAAGTTCCCTGGTACCCTTATGAGAAGGGTGTGGGAGGCAGAACAGACAGGAGAGAGGATTTTGGCTGCAGCCACTGATGTGGCCCGAACTGTGTGTAGTCACAGCGTCTGGTAGCCTGACAAACAAAAAAGCCTAAACAGAAACTGATGAGCTTTCGAACATTCATTTCTTAATTTAGTGAGTGGATGTGTGTTTATACCTATCACCTCACAAGTCTCTATGCTTGGACACCTTCTCGCCTGAATTAAGTGGTCTAACCGTATGCAGCTGGCTCTTTATTAACTAAACCATTATCTTAAAAATTAAACATTACACACCCTGCAACATGAGTTGTGGAGGGAAAAAAAAAAAAAAAAAAAAAGTTGGTTCAATGTGTGGAAAATTCAGTAGAGTTAGTCTTAGACAAGCATTTTCCAGACACTGGGCCAACAAAAGCATCAGGATTTTGTAATCTTGCCACAGTCCAGAAGGCCATAGGTCAAAATCCAACCAAGTTGGAAAAGTTAGAATTAGGTTTTGAAGTGAGGTGTTTTGGGTTTTTTTTTTTGTTATTGCTTTTTTGGTGTGGTGTGTTTTGCTGTGGTTTTAACTGAATGGAAAGGTGATGTTTTAAAGAGGCAGTCTCCAACTGCAAGTTTTCCTTCTCTATATGCATCTTATGGATGTAATCCACAATTTCTTAATATAACTGAAATCAAATACAGTTGTTCAGGGAGAAAACCTCAAGATATCCAGTGGAGATCTGATTTTAAAGACTTCTGATGTGAGAAAACTTGCTAGACTGCTCAAAAATTTAGGAAAGAGACATAAGAGAATTCAAAGGGTTAAAAATATTTTATCCATAATCTTCACCTGTTTTAAGGTAGGACTAGTTTCATGTCATTCCTGACTACTACTTCTAAACTGTTCAGAAGCATCTCCAGTGACAGAGACTGCAGTACCTGCTGCAATTTAGGTTTATTAAACCTTATCCTATCTGGTTAGTCTCCTCCTATTTTACAAAAGCCTTTAGAGCTTCCTTTATCCTCAAGCTCATCTTTCACAGGCTCAGCTTAACTATTTCAGTCTTCCCACACAAACTAAGTTTTCTGTATTTCTGATGTTTGGGGTTTTTTTTAATCATTATCCTCTCAATTCTCTCCCAATTCACTCAAGCAGGGTGTCCGGGATAGACTTACCAATGGCCAAGAGAACTACTTCACATGACATGAATGTTTGCCTTTTTCACAACAGCATGATGTTTTTGACCATGTCCACCTCGTGGTCCAATGTAATACCTGACTTTTTTTTTCTTTCCAGAATTGGTGCCTAGTCAGTTTTTGCTCATCTTGTGCTTATGTAGCTGATTATTCCTGTTTAAGCATGAAACTTGTTCTTGACCTGGTAGAACTGCATTTCTTTTTAAGGCCATTCTCAAGTTGTCAATATCATTTTGACTTCTCATCCTGTCTTTCCAATAAACTGTTAGTAGTTCTTGTAACATTCTGCTTTGTTCTGCCAACTTCCTGGTACCGCTGTCGTCATCATGGAGCATGAGCACATTTTAGCAGTGAACTAAGCAGCTTCAACTATAACTCTTGTCACGTGCTTGTTCTCCCTTCCCCTCTCAAAAGATTATGGTCTTTCCACCTGGAAGCTAGCCATCCCAAGACAGTGAAATGGTTTCTGGTCCAATATATGCCCACATATCAAGATATGGCTTACCCAATACAAGAGCTTATTTAGAGGAATTAAAAACTCATTTGATCAAGGACTTGCAGTACCACACACTTCAGGTTAAGTGTCTTTAAAGAGATGGAGATGCTTTGGTTGTGAGTGAAACCAGCATGTTTTCCAAAATGCTAGTAACACCCATGATTCGAATTAATCCTACAACCACAGGTACCAAAAAAAAAAAAAGGTGAGGATTCTCAGTCTTAAGTGGCACATCTACTTCCTTACAGTATTACTACATTATACCATGTCTCCGCCTCAGGTTTAGATTTTAATTTGTGTAAAAAAACAAGCAACAGGGGAACCACTGAAGACAATATAACAGGAGCAGAAGTTCTACTCCAGAGTGAGAATAGATTTCTGCGAATTTCATACTCAGATCTAAAAAACATACCAAGGAAAAAAACATACCAAAAATAAAAGGGCAACACAAATGAACATAGTAGGAAAAGTATTTGTGCCCAGTGCAGACTTTCCAGGGAAAGGAATACACATGGCAACTGATGAGCAAATCAACACAAGCTAGAACTAAAATTGGGTACAAGGATGTGGGGTCTTTTCAGTCTGGAGTTCTCACATGCAGCATTCTATAACAGTTAAAAAAATCTTACCTGCAGAACCTGTAATCAAAGCCTCACAGAACATACACACATAGCAATTTCATACTTATACAGTAGCTCAAGTTACTCTAATCCTATCTTCAAATGAAACCCACAGCTCAATTCCTGGTAGCTTTGTATGCACATACACACACACCACCTTCCCATGTGAGATTAAATGCTTACTTTTAGGAGAAAGTCTTGTTCTAAGGATGTTACTTCCATCCATAAAAAAATCCCACTAACTTAAGTGCACTCAAGATTAAATAAAAACTTTAAAGACAAACATGCCCTTGAAATTTGCCCCCCTCAGTCACCTTGCAAAAATAGTCCCTTGACTACTTCCATGCAGAGTCTGTATCATGTGCAAAACAATACATACATGGAAGAATGCCTGGCAGACTTTCCTCTCCCCTTTCAAGAGAAATAAAAACTAAAACAATTCCATGCATTTGTAGTACTATAAGTTCTGGCTTACCGCTGCCGGTGGCTGATATCCTCCATGCTGTTGTGACTGCACTTGGCCAACTGAAGCTGGATATCCCTGAACTGCAGCCGTTGAGATTGACTGGTCATGCTGGGACCCATACGACACAGTCTGTTGACTGCTCACACATGATTCAGTGTAAACAGATGACCCCTGGCCACTGTCAACTGTCCCATCAGCTGCAGAAGTTAAAGAAGAAAATCTGCATTTCAAGAACTGTGGTCTCAATTCACAACTTTAAAGATACTATAATCAATCAAATATTAGCTCAATGTTTGTGCCATGTCATGTGGACCTTATCAGCATTTTACTGCTTGTGATGTTTAAATTGGTTTAAACAATATTTTTTCTTCCTCAGTTTCTTACCAATATAGTTTCCCTTAACATCTAAAAAAAAAAATAAATCAGTAATTTCAGGATTTCCTTGGGAATATACTTAATAGTATTACTATGCTTCCTATAAAAGGCTGGTCTAGAAATAGAAACTTAAATTCCACATTGTTACGAGTGATCTTTAATTATTATTTATTTAATTTTACACAGATGTATAGACCAGGTCTGTTGTGCTGGCTGGCAGATGCACCTGATGTAAGCATAGTTATTACCTAGAAAGCAAATTACTATCTGCTCTCTAACTCCACCATTCCAATATGGAGGTTCTCATCCACCATTATTATTCAAATACTGATTCAAATGTTGGGATGGCAGAAGAGGACAAGTGAGGGGCGTTAATTCATTTTTTTTTTTTTTCAAGTATAGTACATAAAACAAAGTGAAACCTTTTTCAGGAAGAAAATTATAAGCTGAACTGCTTGATGTTAATCTCATTTCCACATTAAACACATGTTAACAAGGATTCAAGGAAGTGTATTTAGTAGCTCTGACTGCACTGGTGCAAGAGTACACAGCCTTCCATAGGGCCAGAATATACTGTCCCAATAGGAGGGCAGCAAAAACTAGGACATGTTCATGCTTCAGGTGCCCCATTTTATCTAGTGTATTAACTTGAAACAAAGGAAAATGATGTGAAAATGATGTTGTGTTAAGACACTGGATTGTGAATTGTGTCAGGACTCCACTCACGTAGGGCACAGGAATGCATCCTATTTTGCTGTGCTTTCTAGTGGCCTATTACTCTTCAACAGACAGCAATGGCAGACAGCACCATCTTAAGATATTTACTGCTATATACCCACCAAAAGTTTAAGACTCTAAGGGGGATAACTGTGTAAGTGCAAGAGTTTCTAAATAAACCAACACACTTACAAAGAATAGATATACTGGGTTGCTGGAACTGCAGCTGTTGGTGTTGATCAGCTTCTGGTTCTTCAGGCTCCACTTGTGTAGAAACCGATGCTGAAGTAGTGGGGGCAGGAGTAGTACCAGTGACTGATAGGGGATGCTTTGACCCTGCATGGGAAGCACTTGATGGTTGCTGTTGCTCCAGCTGCTGCTTCTGACTACCTTCTTCCTGAAGCTTCTTCTCCTGTTCTTCTCGCACCAACTGACGCTGCTCTCGCTTTCGCTTAATCAAAGATACCCTGTCCTTGATAGCTTTCGCCATTGTCTTGTGATCCCCTTCACAGACATAGCCAGATTCCACCTGAAGGAGGATATATTCACAGAATTCAGACTGTCATGGACAGCCACTGCTGTAGCGCTACAATATCAGCTACCACTCTTTGGCACTAACTTCGCAGACTCCTGAAGGTGTTTTATCTCTAGACGGTAAACAACAGCACCTGCAGAGGCTGACAGACTACACTTCACTGTCAGAGAAGGCCAGTACCTCCGATATTCTGTAAGATCACCACCACTTACCATTTCCTGTGCTACATCCTCTGGGACATCTCTCTCCAAGTCAAAGGAGAACTCTATTGCCTCATTATCTTTATATTTGCCCTTGAGTTTTTTGATGTCTTCAATTCGCAGCCAGAGTTTAATGGCAATTTTTTCTCCATCATCTTCCTCTGCTAGTTCTACCCGTACTCCAGTCTCTTCTTGGAAGAAAGCATGATTCAAAAGGTCCTTAATAGCATATCTAGCATATTGGGAAAGAATGTAGAAAGCACATGCAGTTATTAGGGTTTCATAAAATATTCAGACATATACTGGGCCTGGTCATCCCCCCAATTTATCCTCTACATTTCATGCTTTTCCCATGAGTTATTTGTCAACCACTCAAATTTCCATTTAAAAGCATGATGGAGAAGCAAAATGCAACAGTGCTACAGATGTATAAAAAAAAAAATATCACCCATTGGTCAGCAGAAGTACCAACAGATTTAAGCCAATTGAACAGGATATATATTAGAATAATAAGAAACATTGAAGAAACAAGATTGATTTTCCTGAACGTTAAGATTCAACGCACAGCCCTTAGTCCCCAAATCAGTACAGCAATCTAGATGTGTTTCAGTCTGTTTCAAGATTTTATCTAGTAAATCCAGCACTACATGAGCACCACGTGATTCCTTTCATGTTTTACACTATTTTGAACCACTTGAACCTGTGTTCTGTTTGGCACAATTAGAAGCTTTGCCCTGAAGGTACAAAAAGATTTATGTTCATATATGCACAGCATTAACAGCAGTAGTCAAACAGCTAACTATTTAAACTAAATGGCATGAAATAAATGATGTGCACCCACAAAATTAAAATGGAAAAAATTACAGAATTGTTTAAAACTAAGAAAAAGGACAGAAATTAAAAATACACAGTGATGACATCAGAAGTAAAACTTCAGAGTTAATAGAAGGGGATGAATAAATGTCCATGAACTGATAAAACTAGCCCTGAACAGAACAGCAGGAGGCTAGAGGAGAACCAAAGGCTGAAACATTCTTAAAATCTGACATTCAGTCTGCAGCAACTATGTAAAAGCAGGAAAACAAACCAACCCCCATGAAAAAGACAGAGAAGTAACAGATTTCCTGTCATGGTTTAAGTTAATCACATAAGTAGAAGTCAACTTGCAAGAAAATGCAGATGAAAACGAGCAGCAAGAATTTGAAAAATAAGAACAGCCCTCAATCAGCTGTGAAATGCCAACAAAATCAAAGGGTCAGGAAAAGCAAAGGACTATAGAATAATAAACCAGCCCAACAATCTAAATACCTGGGAAACCAAAAAGATTGTCCTCTGTTTTGGTGACCAGGTCAAAGTTTTAAGAACAGCAGTAGAATTGCTGAATAAACTGACGTGGATGGTTACTATAGCATTTGCATTTTTCCTGACATTGTCAATTCCCTAAAACCATCACTGAAAGGCAATCTAACAAATAGAAGCTGCAGAAGCAATACTGGCTTCCCAGCTTTCAACAGAAGACCTCAAGACCTAACTGGATCTGGTATCATCAGAAATAAAAGTCAGACAGCAGGTAACCTGAAAAGAAAGCACCTACCTTTCACCTTTGTTTTGCCGAATGCATCCCTCAATAATCTCCTTCACTTCAGGGATTGCTACTTTATCGAAGCTGGCTGGCTTGACACCCTGGGACACATAAGGAACAACAGAGACACTGTTAAATCAACCCACTTGTTTTAAGTTTTGATTGTGTTTACAAACCAACTACTTTTACTCACAAATAACTGGCCTGAATTCCCCACTAGTGGAAATTATAAAGAAATCTGACATCAGTCTTACTGTTCATTTGTTTCTTAGTGGCTTTTGCAAACATTTCCCCCCCTATTTCTCAGCTACACTTCCAAAACAGAAGGCTTTGGCCACCAGTTTCTCAGTTATGGTAGAACCATTCAGTTTCCATGGAAGTTACGCTGGTTGGAGGTGAGTACACAGACTGGTCTGAGAAAGAAAGGCAACATTTCCTACGTAACACTAACACATAAACCCACATAATTGATTTAACACTCTTCAAAGGATTCTGCTGCTTCCCAGATTGTTTCCAACATGCCATTATATGAAGTAATTTTAGCATAGACCGATTTTACAGGAAAAACCTTAGCCCAGAATGATCCGACTAAATCATTACGTAATTTGTCCAGTGTTTAAAAAAGAAAAGGAAGTGGGGGGGGGGGATGACACCACAAACAAACAAAAGACATTCCTGTACCTTAGCTCTCCCCAGAAGAACTACTACAGTTGTGAGTTCAGGATAACGAGCTTAGCAATACAGACCTTTACAGAAGCCCTTCAACAACACAAGTCAATCCTTTCTCCAATACCATCCTAAAACCTTTGGGGGAAGAGCAAAACAAAATCTATGTATGGTCAGCTACTCAAATCAGTAAAGCAAACGGGCCATGAGATATGACCACCTGGGAATTCTGCAAAACACTGCAGGCAGAGCGCCAAACTTCATCACTTAATCATGACCAGCAGCTCTATTTCAGGGCCAGTTGTCCACAACAGCAAAATTTGGCACTCAATTTAATTTAATTCAGCTTTTAGCTTCAAACTCTGTATTTAAGACAGCAAAATGAGAGAGGACGAGGACATCCTGTTCAAATTCTGTTATCCGCAGAGTCCACGTTTTCCAAGCCGAACAATCCTGAAATCATACACTTGAGACATCTGACCCTGCGTCACTGGTAATTCACAACTAAACAAAAAGCAAAAACCATAGAGCCTGAAGTACAGAAATAAATGAAGTAATAGTACAAGCACTACGATTCGTGTACTAACCAGAAAGTACTTCTGCCAATATCCTATATGATACTGCTTCCCATCAAATGGGGACATCAAGACATGACCCTTCCCCTTTCCTCAGCATCAGCAGGAAAAAAGTCTTGAAACAGGTTCAAGTCTCTGAACCACAGCCTTTGCAACTACAGATCTTCATTTAACTGAGTATGGAGACTTAATACGATAATAATTTCCATCTACATTTAGATACTTTTTTCCCCTTGGCCAGACATGGCAGTGTATTAACTTCACACACTTCACATGTTCACCACCTAAAATATTCTCTACCACACTCTTCCAGGAGAGGGCACAGTCAACATCAACTTTAACAGATGCAAATACAAGACCGGGAGAAGCTCAAGAGTCCGATCTTTCATCAGATGAGTCCTATTTGTTTTGCAAAGGTGTTATATTTGGAATTTTTGAAAGGACAAAAAAAAAAACCCCAACCCTGCCGAAAGACACCATTTTTCACCTGATGAAAACTTCTGTTACAACAGCACTCTCGTTATCCATTTCTTTGCTCTAAAATTTGCTCTTATGAAATTCTAGCAATTGAAATTAACAACACTGAAGAGTATGTTGTGACTAGAATAAGCCCCGAAACACAGTCTGTCGGTGAACATTAACTTAATACTTTTAAAAGCTTCACTGAACATTAAGACTTTTGGAAATCAATGCCTCAGCTGGTAAGGCATCAGCCCAAATTGTGGATGGGTAAGTCTAATATTGTAACCAGATTGTATCATAAACCTCCAGCTTCCTAGCAGGACATCACAGACCCCTACGCTCTCCAGGTATTTATAAAACTAGTTTTAGGCATCAAGTACCTGTTTGCATCTGCTTATACAGCAGATGAGTCAGAAACACTCAGCTTGAAGCTTAAAATAGTCCCAGGAGTTCAAGTTCATATACGTAGAGACAGATGCTTCTATACATAATTAAATGCTCTCTTAGATACACATACATACATGTATAATCAATGCAATATTCAATTGTTTATTGTACATATTTGTACCTGAATTTGTCAAAGTTTAACACGTATGAAGTCTCCTAAATAGATGAAGCCCTAGACATAGCAGAAGCCTGCATGCATGTTCGTTTATGCTGTAGCTGCAGACAGAAGATGTCAGATCTGTGACAGTCTCATTTGAGAAAAACTAAAATCTGAGTAATATAACTGGTACTGCCAAATATTAACATAATGAGACCATAAGTTTTCTTGTTAACTCTTTTATTCCATGCTCTGTTCTTACACAAAGCCTGAAAAGGTAAAGCTAAGAATGTATTTTAGAATCAGTTCTTCAGTCTGCTACCCTGTCTTTCTCTATCCTGAAAGACTGAAAACCCCTCCATAGCCTTCAGGCTCCTCCATGAAGGCCATTTTACAATATCCCATTTTGTGAATTCCAAGCTAGGAGTTCAGTTAAAAAGAGAAGCCCCCATCAGCTTCCTCCAGCGTAGTTTTCATGTTCCTAACTCAGATGATCTGGGAGAACCTCACACTAGGGCCTAAAACCAGAGGATTCTGTGTTGCAAGAATCTCCCCATTTCTCAAATTGTTCCACATTCCACCAGAAGGGCTGCCTAAACCTAGTCTGCAGAGCTGGCCAAGCACCTTTTAGGCCGAAGTCCAGGCCACCTATGTAACACCAACCTTTTATAACATTTAAGCACTAGGAGAAGTGTTTGCCTATTTTACATAACAAGACAGAGTTTACTATGAATAACAAAAATCCATGAATGCTTTTCTAGCCTGAGCTGCTTACACACCTCAATCTGCCATCACAGAGTAACTGAAGGGTGGCTAGGCCCTGCAATTCGCATAACCTTGATGTGTCCTTAAGAGTATGTGAGCCGTGCAGCCAAGCATACATTTATTAGTTTCTGAACCCAAAGGCACTCAAGTACCTACTAAGCCAATCAGTATTTCCTGGTTTTCAGCACACTTACTGCAAGATGTTCACATTCTCATGTACTTCTGGTCCCCAGACTCCGTAGACAACTCACAGGACAACTCAACTCTTTTTGACTACTAGCCCTATTCCCCAGTGGCAGTTTAATGAGACCAAAACACCCAAATCCAACCACCATTTTTTTTCCCTGAGTTTGTTAGAGAAATAGAAGAGCTCTTGCAGAGAAAAAAATAAGAAAGCAGACAGGTATAACACCACATGTGAAAAATCAATATTTTCTCAAGCTATCTAAACCAGCACGAACTGGCACCGCAGTCGGTTTCTCACATACACCCATGTCATTTTCTTCCTTTTGCTGGCACACGCATTTCTACAGCTGCATAATGAACCAGATCATGGCGTTTATTGGACTTGAAACAAATCCAGCCAAAAAAGCCTGCAGCAGTTTCCAGTGAGATGAAGCTCCCTGATCTGATTCCCTGCACTGTTGCACTATCCCGCAGGCTTACGGAAGGAAAGCGATAGTGCACCAGCTAACAAGAACAGAACTGCTTCTATGGAAAGAAGCGCGACCTTAAAGTAAAACCCACTGAACACTGACATTTTGAGAGCACCTTTAAAATATAGGCATATATGGAGGTAGAACAAAGCACAGGTGATGCAAAACTGTTTATCTTAATCTTGAGCATAAAATACCACATAATATGTGAAATATGTTTGTGATTTTATCAGATTTTAATCAGATGAAAAAAGTGTATTCCAAAATTCAACATCTGCTTTTATATGGTTATTTGATCCATTAAAGGCAAGTTAGGTAGATTTTTCTAGATACTTTATCACTAGATCTTTCTTGATACTTTAAAACACCAAAGTATAAGCTACCTAGAACTCTGCTTCACAACGTTTGCCTGGAAATACATATTGTTTTGCATTAGACCAACAGATTACTGGATCAGTGGTTTCGCATCTTGTTCTAATGGAAGAGATACAGAAAATATAATTTACTTTGTAAGAGACAGTACAGTCAGTGCTGTATAACTCTTACACCAAACCAGAATGAAGACAGGGGAAGCAATCCCAAATTTAAAAAAAAATATTTAGATTTTGAATAACACAGGTGGAAAACAGCAGAAGCAGTAAGCATTCCAGCCTTGCTGTTCAGGATTTTACTCTACATTTGGAAATTACAGGGGAATAAAGTACAGTCAAGTTTAAAGGCTGATTCAAAAATTCTGATTCACACCCCCCCCCCAAATCCTTTCCTTTGGCTATAGACACTTTACAGAGCTGAAATTCTTACTTACCTCTTTAGCACAATCCTTGTGAGAGCAGCAACAGTGGGAATTGACAATTACAAATATGGGACAGATCTCTCTTTTTGTAAAATCCATCAGGAAAAGAGAGACCCACACACCAGAGTTAGTTAGGTGCTAGTTTCCGATGGAAATCCACTAGGCTGTGGACTTAACGCACAGCGGAAGGAAAGCAGACGTCTAAGCTAGAAGGGAGCATTGTTTTCTGTTTGACACCTCTTGTACTTTTCCAAGTCCAGTACATGAGGCTGCAGAGATTTGACCTTAATATCTGCTTTTGCCACTCAAATACTCAATAGAAAGAATCAATAGAAGCAAGAGGTGAGCGTGTCCTTTTCTGCCTGCCCAGCTAGTTGTTAAGGAGGAGGAAGAAGAGGCTGGCGCAGGGATCTTTACTTCCTGCGTGTCCCCGCCCTCCCGCTTGGCTGCTCTGCCTATTCTCCACCCAGGCTTCCTGCAATAGTTTAAGGCTATATAGGATCGTTATCCAGTTCACTCCTCTTGTCACGGAAGGACACTTTTGAACAGAGGGGGAACAGGTCGGTCAGTCCGTTCTTCTGACCCAAGGCTCCCAGCACTAGTTTTGTACAGGGGCGTAAAGGTAGCTGCTGTTCCTCCTCTTCTACACATACAGCCGACTATAATTTAATCCTAACAAAGCACAAATCAACACTAGGATAAAATAATACATTCCAGCTCCATCCTTCCTGACAATCACATTCTGCTACCATCGGCAACATCACCTACTGCCCTTTTACTGGGTCCTCGATGTAAGGAAATAGGGATTTGAAGGTGATTTTCAAAGTGGTAGACAAAATTAGAAAGCTGTACAGTTGCTGGTTTTACACCACATGCACAAAACAAACAAATAAAAAAAAAAAAATCACAGTTATATGTTCTGATACCTCTTGCTAGACTCCAAACCTAAACCTGTAGTCTAGTATCTTTGCCCCCACCCCATTATCTAGTTTCAAACAGCCACTGTAAAATGTTTTTATTAATAAAATGAGTTGTCCACAGCTACAGGGCTTTTATGGTCTTTTTTGGAAGGACACAGCAACGCTTCTTATAATAAGGATCACAAACTATTGTGAAATGTGAAGTGACCAACTGCATTCTGACCAACTGGTTAGGATAAACTGCGGTAACATTTAATTTCAAATTATCAAGATCACTTTTCACCTCAGAATAGCATACCTAGTTCCTCAAGTATACCACAATTATACCAGCCCTGTTATACCATCCAACATCAATGTTGCAAAAGCAACACTTTCTGATTCTTTACTCAGCATTTTTGAAATTTTCTCTACCAGCTGCTGTGAAACTTTAGAGGGATCAAAGGAAAAGGGATCATTAATGATCCTGCCATGCTAATTGGCCTTCCAACTGCTTAGCTAGACATTTTGTAACACCAACACCACCACCCCCCCCCAAAAATTTTAAAAAATAAAAATAAAAATCAACTGACTGTTGATTATCATCTCCATTTTAACAGTGCTTACTGTTATCATGAATAAACTATGTTGGAATTTTGCCTGCCATTACTTATAGATACTTATTTTTTGTTGCGACAGTTGCACTCAAACCAAACAGACACTCCGTAGTCAAAGCAAATCTACTTCACTGGAATAAAAATCCAACATGTTGCATACCTAATGAAGGCTATACTTTTCTAGGGTACGCTGCATGACCTGCAAAGAACACTACATGTTTCAGTTTTTAACAAGCACAGAGCCTACCTGTCCCAGTCTAACCACAATTCTGGCTCGGCTCTCTTCAAAGGTGCTATAACTGCAGAGCTTGAAAGGAATTCTACCGTAACTGATTAATCTTCCCAAACAAAATGTTCTAACATTGCAGTCCATTAGCAAAGTCAAATCCCACAAACAAAGTAATTAAAGTCTCTGTATTTTTTTTTACTAAGTTGTTACCATTCTAGTTTGAGCCAGTCCCAGGCTGCCACAAACCATTAATTCCAGGAATTTAGACAGAACATATGATTCCAGTGGAAAAGAAGCCAATGATCCTACCTCCTTCCCCATAGTCTCAAAGAAGCCCCAGGGCAATGGTATATTCAGCATTTAAATTGGTTTACCCCATGATCCTCTAAATTTTACCACCTGCTATTAATCACTTACCCAACCCTCAAAACCTACATGTTTAACCATTTCACCACTGTTTCCTTCTCCAATCCTCCATCTTAAATTCTGTTGTCTGCTCTAGAAACAATCTTTGAGATTTCATTCATTCCTTATTTCACACAGGCTACAACTCTAACTATTTGATAATTCTCATCCAAGTCCAATTGAATACGTACCATGAAATAGACGACTTCGGTTTAAGATTGACTCAGTGCAAAACAGATATTAGTTGCCTAAAGAGCGTGGATTTTATTGTTTTATTTAAAAAGTAAGCTAAAGTAGTTGAGACCGAAGGGGGTGACTGTATGAAATTTAAAACAGTGCAACATATTTAACAGAAGCAAAAATGTAGCTTCTCTGATTTCAGTATTGTCATAGCAATTAATTCTGGACAATTGATAACTCTGTCAAGAATTAAATCAGTAAATCCTGCAGAATAAGCTCTGCACCAGATCAGTATCCTAACAGAATAAATAGCATTACTGCAATACAAGCAGTAGGAGCAGATGAAAGCCTCCAATGAGCTAGAGTTAGCTCATGAGGCGCTATTTAGACTAGGACAGGCCTAGCTCTCTTCTCTTCTGATCAAAACCAACAACGATTGCACGTTTTGAAGCCCATACCTTCTGAACTCGTCTGGTCTACCATCACCCAGGTCAAAATTTGTATCTCAGGGATTTGAGAGCTCTGTGTCACTGAAATAGCTTAACTAGTTGGTCTTTGCCCTCTAAGGTGCAGGTGTGTAAGTAATCTAAGTCCCATGATTCTTAAATTTCTCCAGCCCAGCTGTCTTCATGACTGGCAGCAGCTAACCATGTATACCCAGATTTCACACACACATTGTAAAGACAACAGAGGCACTGTGGTATTTATACAGGCCCGCTTGCTGCAGCCTGATCACAACTTAGAAAGGCTTTTCCTCCTCAATTTACCACCTACTCTCAAACAACTGAGGCCAGCAAGTATATTTTTATTTTGATTGACACATCCAGACTAAGTGCTTATTAGTAAAGTTTGTGAGCTTGCTTAAAAGAAGCACCTAGTCATTTGTATAAGACAGTCTTTGGTGAAAAGAATACAAGAGACTCCTCGTTAGCTTAGCCATCACTCACTATCACTTCCACATCTGTGTTCTAAAACTGATCTCCAAGCCCAGGAGCCACAGGACACTGACACTGCCTGCTTAACCAACTTCTTTTGCCAGTGTCTCAGTACTGTATTTTTAGTTAGTGAAGCCAGAGAATTTACAGCGTTAAAAGCCTTAAGCAGGCTACAGTACTGTTGCTTTGTTTCCATGCAGTTAAATTTGAACAAGAATGAGTAGTCACTCTTCCTAGAAACTGTTGGCTGTGATCCTGTCCAGCATTCTCAAGTAAAAGGCTGTAAAACAAAAGTAAAAACCCACGGTATCTTTGATAATACTGAAATGCAACTTGTGCTATGCACTGAATATACACCATGCCTTAAAACTACCCCATTAACCAATTATTTACGCCAACACAAGGCATTTTAAGCTTTTGCTTTAGACATGAAAATCCACTGCACTTCAGCACCTCCAGGTAAATAAAAATATCAACCCATTTCAAAAGTCCTATGAATCTGGAGCATTTATGACTAGCTAAGCAGAGTGTTTTAGTTAAGAAGTAGATTAATGAACCACAGCACCTACTGTAACTGCAGCAATTCTAATGAATAGAAGCAATTACTCATGCTCTAGACCAGGAAAGACACAGTTCCTTGCTGTATAGCTGGCAAAGAGTTAGGGTATTGGTGCATGTAACAGTGAAAAGGGCCTTGTTTAGACACACACAGTATGAGGATAGAAGTTCTTCTGAAACAACAGTGAAGTCTGCTTGGACAACTGGATGATGCACTAACCTTCCAGTTTTTATTCTTGCACAAGAGCATAAAGGTAAGGGCAGTTTAATTCATCATGCACAGTTCTTTAACCTCTCCCTAAGGAGCAGAGATGCCACTTTATCACCTGAACAAGAATACGCAGCAGTGAACATCTTGAGCTAGCTGAATGACCCTCTGCTTTATTGGGACTTCAGCTTGGAAATGGCTTTCAAAACAAATACAGACATGCCTCAACACACATTTCAGGGCTATAAATTTAGAAATGCCAGTGACACAATACTAAAAGTGTCTTCTATTTTCAGTATGGAAAAATACATTTTTGAGAAAAACAGATAAAGCAAACTATATTAGTTGCATTCTCTGCTTTAATCAGCAACCATTCTGATAGAAAAACATCATCTAGTAGTCGTTTTTAAATTCGAGTACAGCAACAGTAAGTCAGAAGCCACGGATTAGTTCCGGTGAACTTTGAACTGAATTAAAAAGAACAATCTAACTCGGGCCACAAAACACATTTGGTACCAGAACTAGCCCTTAAAAGAAGATACCTACAAGGCAGCCCAGGATCATGTTGCAAACACCGCAAATAGTGCACAATTCAGACAATGCACCAAGAGCCGTTATCTTTTTTATTTTATGACTTGTTCTAATAGGACTGAAGGACTTCTATTTTATACCAAAAGATTAAAACAGTTTCAGAGGGTGGTCCTAGAAAGTATGCCTGTTATTCAGAGAACTTTATGATGGTGTTAACGGGTGGTAAGGTAGAAATAAATCTCTGAAAGAAGTTTACCTTAAAACAAAGTAAAAAAATTATAGCATTAGGAAGCTTCTAAATACTTAAAATGGACAGAGAAACAACAGCCTTTTTTCTCTTTAGCACAACAACATTATACACAACAGGCATATATATATATATATCTGTACACACACACACACACATTTCAACCTGTTGTGTCTCTATTTTTAGGAATAAACAGCATCTGCAGAAATCACATTCAACTTCGGTGACCTTCACTCTTCTAATATAGGAAGAAACAAAAACATTCAAAGAGACAAACATACGCCCATGCCACTGCCTGCTCTGGCAGCAGCTCTGAGTAACCTGGGAGGTAACTTATAAACGGTTTATGTAAAATTTTGGTGGAGTTCTGGCCTATGAATCACCTAATAATCTCAAAATAACTTATTATTACTCAACTCCCCTATGAGCTTCCACAAGACTAAAAGTTTCCTGGCCTTATCCCATTCCTACCCCCGTGCCACTACAGCAGTACAGTTGGCAGGACAAGAAATAGTAGCCCATGTGTTCTTAATGTCAGTATGTTTGATCAGTGACACTATATTGACAAAGACCATTGAGCTATCAATCTCCCCACAGTAATGCTTCAGTTAGTCATTAATGGTTCTCATCACACTGCAAAGCCAGGCATTTAAAACAAAAAACTTACCACCTCCCTGTTCCTAAGAAGAGCCACTTTCCCATTTCTTGTTAAATTAATGTAACCTCAGTTAGTGTGAGATCTAAATACATGTCAGAACAGAGTACTAAATTAGTATCACAGTTTTAAGAGGGCCAATCCTTAATAAATAATGATTTTTTATTTAAATAAATTGTTTGCTCAGTATTCTATGAATTTATTTAGGTTTCTAAAAACACATTTGGAAACTCTGCAATATAATGAAATTTTAGATTTTCAGATTTTAAAAATACACTAGATCTTGAAACTCAACTACAGCTCATGCCCTCTGCCCCCTTTTTAATTCCTGATAATTTTAAAATCATACCCAATTGAAAATTGCTGAGAGACACATTCCAGGCACAGCAGTGAACAATATAAATAAGAAATATCTCCTTGCACTTCAAACCAAGTTTGTTATACACCACCAAGATTGACAAAACAGTTTTAGCTGTAATCTAGAAGCTTTTGATGCTGAATTGTACAAATGCCTCTAAGACCAACTCATAAAAGCGAGCTACTTTTAGAAAGGAATTCAGTTGAACGAGCCTTTTTCTTTCCAACTTCAGATATCATCTGCCCTAGCTCTGCAAACAATATAGCATGTTATATCTCAGTGTTCAAGCCAACGCCTGCTTTCCTTACTTAGATCTTCATTTCTTAAAGAGGAGTTCTCATCTAACATGCAAAGCTTCTTAAAATATTAATGTTTCAAAACCCTGAATTCTCATCTTTCATTTTTAAGGCTATATATTTCTGAAGTGATGAGTCAGTGATAGCACCTCCACCCAGGAGGATTCTTCACTCTTAAAGACGTTCCAGTAAAATGACTGCAACCAAGCTGAACAGCTATGAGATGCAAGTGGTAGAAGATTAAGCATTCTTTAGTCCCTTCAGTGTGATGCAGAGAAGTTGCGTACGATGTGCAATTTTTTCCATTCGATGCTTAAATACCTAAAGTTTCTTCTTTAAATGAATACAATTACAAGAGTTTGTCCTTTCTTACAATTAACGTGTTTCCTGTGCTCAGTTGAAGGTTCATGGCTTTTCACTATCTGCTTTAACAAAAGACTACTTACTCTGTTTGGGGGTTCCCTCCCTCTACTTTTCCTTTTCTTCTTTTTTCCAATGCTTTTTTGCTTTTTCCTTGATAGAGGTGTGTCTCTGCATTTATCTGAACCAGGCCATGACATCAAGTTATTCAAGATAAAGAAACAGAGCTTTATATGTGCCTAAAAAAAGTTGCATATTGTTTTCAGAAAGCAAAAGGGGACATTCATTAAGCACTGCAAGTAAAACTAATCATAAGGTTATGCATTTATATTTGCTGCCTAGGACCCCTCAGGAAGAAGAAAAAGAGAGCTGAGATACTTTGCCCCTTGCACCTCTAGTGAATATTAGTTGATTAGTCTACACAATTACAGTGCCTAACTTTTAAGATACTAAAGAAGAGATTAATTTCACCTCAGTTGACCAAACTGCAGCACTTTGTAGCTGCCTGGTTTCTAGCCAACAGAATGACCTTCACTCTAACCAGCGAGTTTCAGTCCCCACCAGTTACAGAAATTAAGGATCTTTAAATCAGTCAGACACCGCCTGGTCAGGTTACTCATTATGTACCTTGTTCCCTTGGGCCTTTTTTTAAGCTCTGTAGAACACAGCAGAAAAAGTGTTGTGCCCACTCTGTGGAACATTTCAGTGCAGAACAACCTTTCTTTTTTTTTTTAAATCAAAATGATTTTTTTCCTTCCCATCTTAAAGCCAGCTCAGAAGGCAGACATTTGTTTACAGAGAAGAGACTGGCTTTTGGTGAAAGCAAGGACAAGTGTAAAACCTCACTCTATCAAAGTAAGCGTGAAGAAAGTTACTTACAGAGCACAAGTCCATCAGAAGAACTTAAAAGGTAAGTTCATATAAAGGGAAGGGAGTGAAAGAAAGGGGAGTTTTCTGCTCGCACTCAGATGATTAGTACATTTGAAACTAAGGATGGTCTTAACTTTTTTGCAATTAACATTTTTATGCTTGTGGTAGGTATGCAAGAATGAGACAAATCTGCATAATAAATCCATTAATTATCACCTAGAAAATTTAAGACTTGGGACATCTGAGTATTAGAGATTGAGTAATCAGTACCTCTACACGCTTCTGCATGCGTTACATTGGTCTCACCAGAGGCTGAGACAAAGCTGAAGCTACTGCAGTTACTTTATGCCTTCACTGCACTGCTTCCCAAACAGACTAAATTAAGAAATCATATTTAAGATGTCTGTTCTATAAATATCTCTGTTTTCATTTGAATGCACATGTAGCCCTCTCAAATACCTCAAGTGACAAATTGTTTAATTGAAATATGCATGGAACAGGTCAAAGAAAGAATACCAGTCTCCAAAGAGGAAAGAAGTCAGACAGGGAAACCTTCCCGAATTTTACCAAGATCTTACATTCCTTTTTTGTGCAAGTGAGTATGTAACGGAATTAAGGATCTTGATTACATTTTGTATTGGGACTGTCTCTACTGTTTTGATGTGGCACAGATTTGGAAAGAAAAGATCAAGGGGGGACCTGTTCCTTAATCTGATAGTGTATCACACAGCCAGTTGTATCTGCACCAGGCGGCAAAGGAGAAAAAATAATCACAGGAGCAGGGAAGACTACCTTAATAGTGTGGCTCATTTTCAGTTAATTACAGGCTTAGATATATTTTTTTTTCTGAGGCCAAGTAGACAGCACTAAGTGCCTAGTGGATGCATCCAGTATCAGATGAAAAGGCATACTGCTTAAACCTCAAAGGACATTCCCCTCCCACCCCCCACATTCTAATAAGGTAAAAAACCCAGGAGTTGCAATTTCTTTAAGTATTAACTACTAATTTATTTGGAAGCATTTCCAAAGAAGAGCAGAGGACTTCAATAAAGAAAACACTGTTTTTCAAGTCGAAACTGCAACATGATGTAATGAAAACAAAGAGGAAGGCTAAACTCTTTATGCTTGAGTGACAAGACACAGAGATCTCATTTCCTTTCTAAAAAAACTGCTAGTGAAAGGGTCTGGACTGACTACACCAGAGGATGCAAGCAAAAAGAGGTCAATACTCTGTGTCAAACTCCTGCCAACTTCCTTAACAGAACTGTAAAACAAAGTGCAGCGTAACACCTTGAGCCCTACACTTCGTAGGCAGTTGGGATTTCTTTTAAGCGAGCCATTTACCCAGATCTTTCTATTGAAAGAAGAATTCTTCTAGTTACAGTGAGACAGAAAACCAATTTAATTGCCTTTCTGTTTTTTGGGCCAGGCAAAATTGGGTAACTTTACGTTATTACCGCCTTAAGGAAAAACAGGAACTTCCCAGTAAGACAACGCAGACAACATAGACAAGGATCTTGTGAGCAGCAGACTCATGCAGCAGTGCTGTTAGCCAAGATGTGAAGCAACAATAACCGCCTGGGCCAAAAAACATCTCTTCTTTAGGAGGAACCCTCAGGCTTTAGTTCTGATATCTAGTTTGCCTACCTGTATTATTTGATAAGAAAACTGCTTCCAACCGTGAGGGAAGACCCTGAACAGAGAAGGTAGAACATGTAACCGAGTACCCACCAATCCTGGCAAACACCCCAATGCTGCAGTATCTGGCCATCAGCTAGAGCTATCCTTATCACAAAAGGTGTAAGGTCAGAATGCAATTCGGCTGAAGGTCATCTTAGAAGAAAGACCAATGCACAGCCAAAATGGGAGAAAGGAACGTAAGCTGGTGGTACCAAGTCCACCCCTGAGAAGACACTCTGGGCATTAAGACACCTTTTACAGGCTACTGTCCTAAGCAATAGCAGGGATTTAAGCTAACAGAGTAACTCTGCTTTTTACTAAGTCTAATAGATACTGCAAAGGGGGTAAGGGAAATCAATTAATTTAAATATTTATCACACACACTGAGTGGCTGTACTTCTTGATCTTACTGCCTTTGGTGTTTCAGTGGTTTTTAAGCTTCCACATTGCATGCCTGTCAGCAGCAGACAATTCTTACTGCTTTCCCTCTGGTCTTTGTATATGCATCTAGGTAAAATAATCCTTTCATCTAAGGCACAGCAAAGACTACAGCTGCTACCTCAAAATATTCCTAAACAGGCCTAGGAGAGTAGCAAACTAAGGTGTTGAAATGGAAATGTTAAACATCTTCCACAAACCACATTCACCTGTGTTGGTAAGTACTGTTGGAGCCACCTGCATAGGAAGTTTTCCAACTCCAGTCTGTTATCAATAGTTCACACACTGTCCTTTTAAGTACCAAATTTCTCAACTGTTTCACCCCTCAGTCATAACTGCAGATATTGTCTGAACTTCTGAAGTCCCCTCTGAAATGGAAGGAAATCTTATTTCTTTAACAGAGAGCAAAGGACAAGGGCAGAAAACTGTGGCTTTTTCACATTGATTCACAGAGCTTTCACAGAGTGGTAAAAAGAATCCAAAGAGTGGTTTATTTCACTTTCATAACATGGTTCTCTTTTCCACATCATAGAAGAAACACCAAATTCTTCAGTATCAGTTAAGACAGGCTCGTGCTTTGATTCCAGATAATATTGTCTTTTCTTCAGTGAAAGCCTTCCCTGAAAGTTATTCAAGCTTTGTTGGTGAAGGTTTTTTTGCTTTGTTTATAAAAAACAAAACTGCTTTGTGACTATGATGAAATAAACACAAGTATACCAAAGCACACAGCCTTTCATTCTCTGCCTCGAGCAGATAAATGTACATTTAGGTTTGTTTACTTTCCTGCCTTTTGCTCCTTCTGAAAGAAAACAAGATTTCCTTGATTTTATATCAAAATTGTAGAGCTCTCAAGGAGTAGGTAAAACAGCAGAAACATTAAACAATCCAATTCAGTATGTGAACCATGATCAGCAGAGTAAAGTAGAAGGCCATGCTGGACAGACCAAAAAATTATCAGTGTTTCTCATCGACTTTGAAGTTCAACAGTAAACTAAAACCAATGAGGAAAAAGAAACATCAAACACAATGAACAAGTGGTAAGTTAAACCCTGGGAAGTCTCTAGATAAGTTTACCTGCTACAAGGTCCTACAAGGCTTTCCAATTGCCAAGTACCTCACAGAGCAGGGAAAAGACAGCTCTTTAAGACCTGGGGACTTCCAAACCTCAAAACAGGCCGACTCTCAACAGCCAATTCTCACACCACAGCCCAATTCCTGGCACATTTTAAGGAATGGGCAGGGCAGTTACAACAGGTGTCTGTTCTGAGAAAAAGCACCCATCCAAATTATTCTGCTTTGCTTCTGGAGAAGACACTTAGATGAGCATAGCAAAAGGTACCACTGTTTTGGTAAGATCCTCAGTTTCCTTTTGGTGATCCAAATAGAGAGCAAAACAGATTATGCTGTAAGCAGAGTAAAGGCTAGACTTTACCTTCATTTTCCCTCTCTATTTACAAAATTATAGATAAGTCCCCCAACCTGCAAAAAGAAAGATAGTCTACAAGTATATATATAAACTCACTCTAACATCTGTTCAAAAACCAAAAATGATCATTTAACCCTTCTCTCTCCTTTCCTATGCCTCTCCTATAATCCCCTTCAAATAAGGGATAGCCTTTTATTTTACTACTCCTTCCTTCAGAGTTCATTACTTTCGACACGAAGACACTTCCTTCCACATCTTAAAGTCAGTAATTATCTGATCAGTAAGTATATCTATGATTACTATATATATAATATATATGTATATATAAAATAATATCCGTAATTATCAATCTGCCTTTTACAGTATGAGGCACCAGGATTAAGAGAGGTTTTTTTCCCCCCCAAAACCGTGCAAGTAATTTATTAAACCCCCAACTTCTCTAAGATAAACCACACAAAAAGATTAACTGCAATTCATTTATCTATGCAACAGTGAAAGAGGTAAGTTTTTTCCCCTCTCTTTGTACGCCCACACCTGTATTCTGAGAAATCCAATGCAATTTTTACTTCCCCAAATGGCCACCCCACTCTTCTTTCTGAATGCTTAGATCAGAAGGTTGAATGTGTGCAGTTTACTTTACTACATTGGCATAGTCTTCATGAAGATCTAGCCATAACCATTCTGAACATTTCTAACATTACAGTTCTGGTTCCTAAATTCAAGGTCTGTAGGTTCCATTTAGTGTAACCAGATGGGCAAACTCAAATCTCTTGCTTGCCTTCTCAGTTTTAATTGGTTTCACTGGCAATGCCTCCACCACCACTACACCTACCAGCACTTCTCAGGGTGGAATACCTTCCTGCCTTTTATTAAATATTTCTACTGCGTAATTATAAGTGCACCTGACACACAGTAGCCAAGGGCCATTTGGAATTCAGTAAACTATTAACTTACAGTCACTCTAGGTAACAATTTATGAATTGCCTTGGGAGGCAGCTAAGCCAAAGTGCTCCGAATTCACAATCCAGCTGCAGAGAACACAGTTACCAGCTGATCTTCAAGACTGAAAGACTTCCACCACCCCCCCCACCCAGTGGCTTAGAAAATAATCTCTTATTATTCTAATGTGTTTTGTTCTTTGGTTTTGGGTTTTGTGTGTTGTGTTTTTTTCTTAAAACCTTATGCAATACCTCCTCATATATTGAAGGAAGAGGATGAACACGGGCAGTTTTACTTGCATTCACGTATTTTACAGATTTCTGACTGAATAGTAAATGGAACCATACTATAGCTTTCCACCCATTCCCCAAAACCCTTGTCAGCTTTTCTTCCCCTGCTCTCACTTGCACAGCACCATGCTACCCAGTTGTAATCTTTTGCTGTTAGTAGTAACAGCTGTAGAATCCGTAGTGGGGAGGGACTTACACTGGTCACTCGACGGTAGATCTGCGCAGCATTTTGGCACTCAGAATAAGGATACTCAGACGTGGCCATCTCTAGCATACACATCCCAAAAGCATATACATCAACGGATTCATCATATTTCTCCTCATACATCTCGGGGGCCATGAACTCTGGGGTACCTTAAATTAAAAGAACGATTCAGACTCTAAATGTCTCAAAGCGAGCAGAGGCTGCTGGCGTTACTCACCGCAGGAGGAAGCGGATGGGCAGACCTATGAGACAAGAGAAAGTGGAGGCAAAAAGAAGAGGGAGGAAACCCTTAGTCACTGTTGCATCAACGCACTTTGTGAGTCTTCCATTGCAAGGCCTTTATGAAATAAGAACGGCACAAAAGGACTGATGCAACTCCTGGTTTATGCACGTTAGTTAATACAAGTGTCAGACCAGACTGGGTCAGGCTGGAGTCAAAACGGAGAGGAGGGGATAAGAGGGGAACACTGTAGACTAGCCACAGGCTGCAAACCAAATACCAAGGAGCGTTAAGACACTTACCTTTTGTCCCTGTAAGAAAGAAGGCATATTAAACCTTGTTTCAAAAATTACCTGACTGCCCTCTGCTGCAAAAGAAGTAGTATTGGTAAGAGCCCACAGCTAGTCTCTGACCTGGTGCTCTCCATCTACTTTTTGAAGTAGAATGGTTTAGGAAAGGCCTTGCAATGAAAAAACTCTGTTGTTACAAACATAATTCTTTGTGAAAAAAAGATAAAAAGTAATTTTCTGCAAAGGCCACTCACCAGAGCCCTTTTCTTCATATACTTACCTTCCCACCTGCAGTATATTTATAGGCCTACTGCAGATACAGGCATTAGTGAGGGACATCCTACAGTCAAAAATACTCAGAAATACAGAGAGATTGAGTTATAGGCATAGAGCGTGAGATTCAACAAGTCCCATTTAAATAGTGTGCAGAAAACGATTGCCCAGTGAAGCATCACAGTGGCCCCTCTGTAAGCAAAGGGTCTGCATTGTATGATCAGATTTAGTTTAAGCCAGAGATGCAAGTTTGCTTTCTGTAAATTTAAACACAGAATTATTTCCTGCAGACACCAGATTCAAGACACTTTGATAGATCATTCTAGAGCCACATTGCTTCTCATCACACTAAAAAAAAGAGGACATAACTGCACTCATTTATCCAAAGGCTAACAGTTAACAGATAGCTTGATACAAAGTCGTAATTTTCCAATGATAAATTTGAGGATAAGATGCTTAAGAAAAATCTATTTTTTTGACACTGTACACTTTTCTTGCCTATTAATACTTTGACTTGGTTAAGTAGCAGGAAATATTTCAGCGGCAGTTTGCAAGATGATTTACAGGGATATACACCATTGATCCCACCTAGGAATCTGTTATAGGACTGTTGAGTAATACTGCATTTTAGCAAGCTCTAAGTACTCAGAGTGAAAGCAACTTCATTCCCTGCAGCCTATTCACCCAACTATAAAAACAGAGCTGATAAAACCAATTTTTAAGGAATTCACAAAAAAAAAAAAAAAAAAAAGACTATTACTAGTTCCATCAAACCAATTTCTGAAAAAGGTCATCAGTGGATACGTAAGAATAGAGGAAGAGGCAATGCTTCCCCAATGCATCCTCCTAACTTACATAAAAATCCACATTCTGTACACTCCCTCAGTAAGGCATTATACCACAGTCTGACTGTGATATCAAAGATAGACACTGACTTTCTTCAGTTTCCGTTTACTCCAAGTGTAAGAGATTTAATTGTAACCACTAGTGACAAATGAAAAAATTGGCTGCATAAATCAACGCTAGGCTAAATATCGAAATGGTGTTTGGTCACCAGAATGCATTTCTTGAAGCATCATATTAAAGCTGAGATTTATATGTAAGTCAAGAGCGGTTTTATCAACAATGTTGCACTAAACTGTTGGGTAGGGCAATGAATCTATATTCCAAATATTTAATGTTAATATACAAATTTCAAAAACACATCCAAAACTTCAAATCTCATCAGGTTTGCAGAATGACCTCAACAGCCAAGAAAAAGTCTACACGTTTCCAGGCTTTGACCATGTAACCTTTAAAACCGTATTTTAGAAGAAATCTCACAAAAGACTCAAGTTTCCATACAGGTAGACTGGCTCACCAGCCTCCAAAACAGGAGAGGCTTACCTATCACACTTTTGGCAAAAGAAGCTCTTTTCAGGGTTGCCAGACCAAGGTCTCCAATCTTGACTGATCCAGTGGGGCCAGTAATAAAGATGTTATCACATTTTAAGTCTCTATGAATGATGGGAGGGGTGCGCGTGTGTAGAAATTGTAAGCCTTTTAGTATCTGACGGCACCAGCTTCGCAGTACTTTAATTTTCATCACTTTAAATCTTTTCAAATACCTATGAAAAAAGTAACAGACGGTTAAACGGGTTCTGCTAACAAGAAGTAGATTATGCTCTATCAATTGCCGTTCTAAAGTAAGAAAGCAATAATTAAAAGAGAAGCACAAATCTCAACTTCACCTCCTATTTTAGAATCCACTTGGCCATTTTAAGAGTTCAAAGGAGGCGAAGATGGTTTCCCCTCCTAAAACTTAAGCTGTCCTATTTGGCATTTTTACCCTGTTTCTTCTAGCCAAAGGACTATAGTGCTCAAAGATACATGTGAAATGCTTGATCTATAGCTAGTAACTCATTTGCATACAGGGTCACACTATGGTAATTAGGCAGTCACCTTACTAAGTTTCAAGTCTGCTTCCCTGACAAAGAATTAAAAGCTTCTGCATTGCAACAATCCATTATCTACTCATTTAAGAGCTTTTTTCCTTGCCTACCTCTTATCCTCAAACTGGTTAAACAGTTATAACCTTTCCTTCGATTAAATATAACTAGGAGGGGAGGTGGGGCACTAGAGATGAAAAGCTAGTGACAACCAAGCAAGTACACTATTGTTACCAACTATACAAGAGCTCTGAAGTCCTTACACCATAGATTTAAATATTAGTCCAAGCACTCCAGCAAAGGATTCCAGGTTACACTTTAAACTGGCTTCAAATTAACTCCTTGTCACGCAAATGAGAATTCTTAGAGATCACTCCCCTGGTGTGGGATGGGGTTTGATGACTCCAGTCTGGCCGGTACACACTACTTCAAAAGTATGGACAGGGCAGGAAACTCTTTAAAAGGGCTCTGCCAAATAATTGACATGAGAGAGTTCACACACAAAGTCAGTATCTCTTTGTACCTAGAATGTGAACCAAATGTAACTGTTCTAACATCGCCACTTTTAAAAGTCCCATGTCAGAAGAGTCAAATGTCACAGCAAAAGTATTTTCCAATGCTTACGATCTAAGTCTACAGTCTTACTCTGTTCCTTAATTTCAACAGATTAGAGATTCCACAGGGTGAATAACCTATGACAAGTGTTCAATTGCTTTCCAGCAGGGTATTCTCACAAGCTCTCTTCGGGTAAAACAATTTGAAGTCAACAGCTGTTATTTTCTTCCTTTTGAAAAAATATGGGCTAAAATACATGGACAGAAAAAACTGGCATGCTGTGCTGAGCAAGGACTTTTATTTTATACAGCTAATGTTACTCAAAGTCTCAGACAAAGACCAGTGTCACACTACCACAAGACTGGTAGCAAATTCTGTGATCAGCCTGGAGTCTAGCAACTACAATCTTAAATTAAAACCAAGTCATGTTCCATTATTCTGTAGTAATGTTCAGTCTCTTCTGCATATCCACTTAATCATGAGAAAAAGCCTTGATGAAATCACTTGAATCAATGCCAATATAAAAATGCAGTATATTAATCCCTTTTACTTTAATTTCTCCATTTCAAAAGAAGATCTGGAAAAATCAAGTTGCTAGCACTAATCCTGCTGTGAAAACAGATCTGTAAACGCAAATGGGACCCAGCTCCAGAAAGAGATCAAGTCTCAAAACAGAACATAAAGACAGGCAGGGAAAAAGCCAAGCCAAGGAAGGAGACAAACTGAAGGAGGTTCTGGATCACATCAGCTACCACTTGAATTCTTGCTATTGACACAACTCTCATTCATCTCTCTTGAGCCTGTTCCAAAGATCACATGGTAGGGGCACTTCAGTTCAGCATCTGGAATCCCTAATTACATTCTTGGTTTCAAATATGCTAGTGTACTGCCAGCTTCTCACTGTTAAAGGACCTGGGTCCAACCATCACCCAGCAGTGTTGCTGTCATTTTTCCATAACACTGTCATGAACTAAATCACATGTCACTTAAGGCAGAAACCATTTTAAAATGGAAGGGTATATAAATACATAAAAATACACAGACAGCCCTACCAGCCAGTACGCTTTCAGTTTTCCTTGTATCTCAGGATAACTCAGGCTTGAAGAAATGTCAGGAGATTTCTAGTTTAAGTTTCTGCTCAAGGTAGGGTCAGCCACGAAGTCAGACGCAAACTATTCTGGGCTACATTCAGCCAGGTTTCTAGTGTCTCCAAGGACAAAGCCCGCCAACATCTTGGGGGAACCTGTTCTACTGACTATGGCTACTGAAATAGCTCCTCCTTGTACCAGTCAAACTTTTTTGTTTCAGTTTATGTCTGTCATCTTTAATCTTCCCACCATGCACCACTGCAAAGAGCCTGACTGACTCCCTCATATGCCCTGGAAGACTGTTGTTAGGTCTCCCTAGAGGATCCTCTTCTTCAGGAAGACCAATTCCAGCTCACTCAGCCTCTCCTCACAGTGTGAGTATACTCTAACACTTGACCATCTTGGTGGCCCCCTCTTGAACTTGTTCCTGTTGTTGGTTGAGTTTTTTTTGCAGGAAGGCTGCTGAACTACAACATCTCAGCTCAAGGAGCTGTAGGAAACCCTACCAAGTTAGCAGAGGTAGTTATGAAGGCAAGTGTCCTACCAGATAGCTGACACTAATATAAAAATGGATCAGGAATACACACTACAGCAGCTTTAAACAAAACTAGTGGCTGAGACCTAGAACAGATTAAAAATTGCTGCCTTCGTTAATAGTATAATTAAGACTTAAAGCAGACAAGTCCATTTCCCCCCCCAATATTTTAATTCTAGGATAGCACACAATATCAGAAAGCAGTTTAATTCCTTACAACAATTGAATTGTAAAACTTTTCCATTGGTATGCAGAAGTTCAGGGACTTTTCTTCATGCAAAATCAGAAGTTTGCCCTGACAGCATTTGAAGAAGAGTTCACAATATTTTAACAGTATTTATGTGTATGTATATCTAAATGTATACAAATATGCACAAAAAAAGAGGAAAATTTAATTTATCACCACCCTTTTCGTATGTTCACTTTTTTTCACATCAGGTGACAACAATGCCTATGTCCCAAAGTCTCAAAACGAGGAAGGCATCACTTGTATTAAATGCAGGTGATGTAAACATACTGAAAAAAGATATGGAAGTGATACTCTGTCAGCCAAGTATCATAAGCAAGCACAAACACTCAATGCAAATCTAGGAATATGACAGCGTATGTGAAATACTGAATGATATTAAATTTGGCAAATCAGGAATTTCCCATATAGTTTAGTTTACCTGTCAAGTCTCACGTGAAGTGGGCAAGAATAAACTAAAACACAATTATAACACATACTATACAACAGTAGGGGAAAAAAAAAAAAAAAAACAACTCAGAAGTCTACAGTTTAAGAGATCTTCAATTAAATAGTCTATTAATTCTTTCTGCCTAAAATTAAAAGACCTTCATATATCAAAGTACAAAATAATCCAACAGCTGGCAAATGTGAGGCGTTTCTTCCCGCCAGCTCCCTACTTTATAACTGCCTATTATTACTTTATTGTATTACTTATGCCACCACATAACAAACCAATCCAAATATTAAAATCTGTAATGGAGAAAAGGAGTAAGAAAGGAAAAAGTTAAATCCAACACTACATATTCTATCATAAAAATAGGTAATTTTAAGGGCACCTGTATAGTGCTGTAAAACTTTTACTTTAATACTGCTCTAGAAAAGCACATGGCCTTGTTTAAGGTATTTTCTCTGAAATTCCTTGAACAACCTCAGAAAAGTCTCCCCTGAACTAAAAACTAAGTTGCAGTGCCCTCCAGCACTATTTTAAGAGAGAAATGCTTCCCTGTAATTTCAGTACAGACTCTCAAAGATACATATTTTCCTTCTCTATGTATGTCCATTTGTGGCTATCAATAAGCATCATAAAAACACAAGATATTCACAGGCTATTTTAACCAAATAGATTGCAAATTGTTTCCAGCTCCTACGGCCCTGCTTACACATTTAGGACTTAACTGCCTCTCCAAGACTTAAAATAGGCACTGAATTAAGACAACGACCCACAGTCCCTGCATTTCAAATGCTGGCAGTTTTATTTCCAGCAGATCAACGCTCACAGTTCTGCAAGTTTCTACAGTGCAAGGCAAAGCCACGGTTTCAGTAGAATTTCTCATAGGCCCCATGTACCACTAGAGGGCCCTGGCGGCAGTTGGATTTGCTGGTGCCTACTTTTAACTCTGGCTTAAAAATAGACCCTAGTTTCGCTCAGCGACTTCACAGGTTGAAATTGCAGGCGTCTGTCTTTTTTTCTAGGCACTGCTTCATGAAGATTCAGCTAAACAAACAGGCGGGAAGTGTGTGTGTATTATATATTATTTGCGCTGTAGTAACATCCAAGATGAGGTGAATTAATTTTTGCTTTGAACTTCACAAACCCACTCATGCTAAATGGAAGGCAGCTGGAGAGGAAAATGAAAAATTGTGAGAAGTGAAAATAAAACATTGTATGCCTGAGCTCTCAAAATCTGAAAGTTGTCTACATGTGCTTACTAGGGCATTACAAGAAAGATTACGACAGGTTTGCTAACTTAAAGGATGTTCTACTGTACCCTGCAGCACTAGTAAGACTCCTCTTAAACAAGAGCTTCCCTACAGAGGTTTAGCCCTCAGACAAAGGGCTCTGTTCTAATCTATTCTGAAATATGATCTATTTCTAGTGCTCTGATTTTGTACTAATGATTCTTATATGCTTTGACATGCCTTAATTTACTTACGTTTTCAATGTTCCAGATGTCATGAGTTCCGTCACCAGAACAATACACTTTTTTCCTTTGACTGTAGACTCCCAGGAATCATAGAACCTGACAATATTGGGATGTTGAAGCCCTTTCAGCATCCCAGCTTCCTCTTTAAATCTTTGTCGCTCTGATTTGGACAGCTTCCGATCCTAATGACAAAGAAAAGGTACGTGAGAAAGCTTTGTTTTATTTCTTATTCAGAGAAGCAGCAACTTGAAAAAACAGTTGGGTATAGTCAGTGAACAAGGAAGAAACAGTACTCTTAAATGCCATTTTGTTTGCAATTACCCTTAAATACACTATTTAGATGATATTATATTACAGTCTTTATTATATATTTTTCCTTACAATCTGCTTGCTCTTACAGGTAAGAACTGTGAGTCTGTAAATTATCTCCTCTTCCTGTTTCCTCCTCTTCTACCCTAATAAATTCAGTCATTGCCTGACTTGAGGTGGATGGGGGACATGATGTCCTCAAATATAAGTTGTTCAAGAAAAAACAAAATTGGATCATTTAACGTATCTCTCTCAGATTGTACAGAACAATAATCTTTAGTTGTGCCTACGTGCAAAGTACCCACACCACTGGTAACAGACTGGATTAACCCTCTATATAGGGGGTAGAACATCAAACCTCTCAAACATATAGTATGTACTGTAAATGAAGGGGGACAAGTGAATGAGTTGGATTTTGATTAAAAGCATGACTTCATAAATGAGGCAAGTGTCCTGTAATCTAGCATTAAGGAAAACAAAATCAGAACTCACACTAGAGACAGAAAACAATCTTTTAGCCAGAGACAGATCAAGAAGAAGCATTCCTGCATGATTCTATTGTATTATCTACCAACAGTTGGCTATCAGATATTGTCAAAGACTCTGAGCAGCCATTACCAGAGTAAGTTGCACATCTCAAGAGAAGAGTCTCTCTGGGTCAGTGTTGTCAGTTTACCAATGCATTCCCAATGTACTGGTGATACTGACACAAATTGGATCCATGTGCAATTTGTATTTTAAAAAACTCACATTTCAAGAGCTGAGAATTTTAGAATCATTTTTTCTAGTAGTTGTCAAACCTGAGTAGTAATTTTAAGTCACTTCATTCCATATTTCCTTTTCAATTAAAAGGAGGCAGCAAAAACCTGTAGCGTTTACTTATACTTCTTACAACCTCGTATTGCCCTCCAGGCAGTAATTTCTCTTTGTTTACAGATATTGTGTTTTCTCAGCACCATTCAGCCATGCTAATATCTAAACCATATTGCATTCGCTTTCTAAGAGGTACACAGAATATGGACAAGTTTCATTTCCAGATGAAGATCCAGTTTTCTGAAGTGTAAGAGTCTTCCAGGAAAGTTTGAGATCACCTCAGACATCAGAATCTTAATGGTGACTAGGAAATCAATCACAAAGGTACTTTCACAGTCCTTAGATATACACTAAATTCTTAAGCCTTGTAAATTTCGTCTATAGACATCAAAAGCATTCAATCCTGCAACCATTTCACCCTACAGAAATTAGCACTACCACTTCTCATTCCTTCATAAACATACTAGCACAAACAAATTTCTATGTAACATGTTTGCAGAAACACTCTGCAAACATTCAAGTATTCCTGTCTGCTTAGGTGTTGGATTTTTTTTTTTTAAAATATGGAATACTTCCATTTGAGCTATCTTAGCCATCTAATAGCTTTCCTTTCGTTTCAAAAAAAAAAAAGGCATCACAAGTGCTGTTCAAAACCAGTTGATCTTCACTGCTACAAACAGCTGTCATGCAGAAAAGCAGTGAGCTGCAAAAGACGTATTAGTCAACAGGCCATACTCACGTGCTTCTAAGAAACACTCAGTGCTTCAAGCAATACAAAATCCCAGTAACATACTCATTCTTACAGTAAAGTGAAGCAGAGTCTTCCCAGCCCCTGCACATAACTGGATATACAGCTATACACTAATTTTAAATATGCATCACCATATTTAAAACTAGTGTATAGTGTATAGCTGTAAATCCAATTATTATATATGGTAATTATAAATACAAGGTTGCAACAATTACTTTAATATCACGTACAAATTTAGCTATGTAATATGAACAACTGCATTTGGTTTTGTCCACAACCTAGATTTTAGATATACCTTCGGATTACATATCCTTTATTTTGTGCGTTCTAACAAGTTATCCACCACAAACACCACACACCAGTTTTAAACTAACACTTGACATCCGGTTTGCATCTTCATCTACATCAAACTAACCTTCCTTGAGGGCCTTATTCAGTTTTCCCTACCACTGTACTACTAACCCCACACAGAAACTATCAAGCACTAGTAACTCTTATCAATGAGGAGATTCTTCACGGGCAGGCACATTCGGACTCGTTTCTCTTTCTGGTCACATCAATAGTAGCAATGTGTTCCTGCAAACATCTGTGACATTTAAATCAGACACTTAACAATTCAGTGGTAGGATTAAAAAAACCCACCAAGACAGTGACAATATACTAAGTAATTCAACACTTCTTTGAAAGTCACAGCACCCTGATGGTCTGGCACAAGTTTGGGCACAAACACCAGTCAACAAATTTCACCCAGGAAAGACAGCTATGTTTTTGCAACCAAGGAAACACTGCACACTTCAGGAACATAGTGCAGCAGCAAAAGTGAACATTAAACAGTGCTGTAAGAAAGACAGAGGCCACTTGTTTCATAAGACTAGTGATGCATACTACCTTTAACCACCCTCATTTCCTTGGATACAGAATCCATACTTGTCCATAACAGTTATTTATCTTACTTTCCTTAAAGGAACACTAATACTAGGCAACAGAAAACCCCCCAGCCCTAGTGTTCAGGAAAATACCAGATCTCATGTACAAATTATACCAACAAAATTAATCTGTATGCACAATGACTCATTATACAAACTACATTCTAATGCAACCTGCAAATGGCCTACAGGCTAACATGATTTAAAAATTACAAGTACACTTTCAAAACTTGAGTATTCATACACCAGAACCTTAAAACCTATTACTTGGTAAGATTTCCCAAACTATATAGAGAGGGACTAGAACAAACCCCATTTCAAATACTACATTTTGGCATCCTTTGAGCTGTTAGTATCAGCAAATGTGATAATTTTACGTTCCTTGTACAAAGATGCAATTTAAGTAGCTGCAGCTACTAAAATATTGAGATAAGCAGGAAAATAGAGCACCATATGTAACTTGGAAGACTGAGAAATGGTGCTACCAGCCACATAAGGTATGAGTATCTGGGGAAAGAGAGGGGAATGAGAACATCTTGGCACTACATGAAATCCACACACAAAGCTACTGCACAGCAGAGCCGTAGTAGAGAAAAAGAAGCCATCGTCACTTAATCAGAATTTAAAAGAGCATTTTTCAAGAACTTGAGAAGGTGACAGTTTTTATAATTCTCAGTTCTAAGTGTATACTCCAAGAGACCCAAAAGCCCAGATGTATCTTTCTAACACAGCAGCTACTTAGGGCAATACTCAGATTCCACTGTGGCCTTTGAGCAGGAGTCTGCAAGAATACAAGACCCTCAACTCTACATCCACCTCTAAAGATGTAGCAAAAAAAGTTTATGGCATATCATTCAAAATAAGCACTCGATTCAATCAAATTATCTCAAAGATTAATCAAATAAGCAGATAATTGCCTTTTTCCTGTAATTCACAGTTTAAGTGGGCATAGAGATGCATCATTTCAGCATGAATCTGCCATTTTCAAGTGGAAGCAAAACCAGAGGTTTCACAACTTAACATTCCGGCATAACCTATCTTACTCTTTGTGAAACAAATGTAATCTTTTCTTTTATTTTTATTTTTAAATCAAGTGAACAGAAACTAAATATACACATAAGATGCTTTTCCATAAGCCTGGGAAACTTGAATGATTTTATAAGGAAACTACCACTTTAAGACCAGTTAATAATATACGGCTTGATATTCTATCCTTCAAAGACCAATTTGTTTCAGAATTCCTACTAGGAAAATTTTTAAAATGGACACACTCCCTCCTCTGTGTCTCTTTTTTTACCATAATGAAGCAATCTTAGGCAGACAAAGTCCTAAGTCTAGAAGTTAGCAAATAACATTCTTGTATCTCAGTTAGCACATGCTGAGCAGATATAGCCCAAATATTTAAAAAAAAATACAAAGCTGTCAAACTGTAAGAGAGCCTGCTTCCTAAAATGGATTTAACTATCCCATAAAATGGCCAGCATTGTTCTTCCTGAACCGATCGCCTCCCCGGAGGACTGAAGTGTCACATCCCAATCACTGGGCTGCCCTTCGAACAAACTGAAACAGATGCATCAAGCCCACTCCGTTCATTTCATTCATGCCTTTCCACCTACATTAAATTGTTTTGACAAGCCAGGACAAACAGCAAAGCTTCCCAGCATGTGACTCGCGGTTCTGCCGTGCCAGGGGCCTGAACGGAGACAGGCAGCAAGTGAAACGATTGTTCAGCTCCCAACAATTCAATAAGCTTTTCTTGGCTGTTTCCATTTATCCATGTACTTCCCCTCTGATTTCTTTTGGTCAGGAAAGAGCTATCAGGGGTGTTTATTCAATGTAAACCAGGGATTTTGGTCATTCATCATAAATTAGATAGAAGCTTACTCTTTCACTCATGTACTTAATTTACAGGAGCATGAGTTACACACACAACTATTACTAGCTTCTTTCTATCCTTGTACATAAGTATTTTCTGTAAATACAAAAAAAGATCAACCCAAAACCAAAACAACCCCCACCCCTCAAGATTAGCTGTTGTACCAAGCCACAAAAATCAAAGCTTATTAACAAAAAATGCCTATATTCCTTTGGGGACTTTTTTCAGCCAAGGCTTAGTATCTATTTGGCATCCTTAACGAGGGAAGAAAATACCTTTCTGGCACTTAAATTATTCTTCAATTTCAACTGGGTTGCTCACATACCTCTTCAAACTATTGAGTCATTTTGAACACTTCTCCTTTCTAACTTTCCAGCGCCCTTCTGAGTTCTGTCCTACTAACATAATGATGAGATCGCACATCCGCAAAGCACATCCCACCACCACAAGTCGCAACGCCTGGGCTCAGTCACCTGAAGCAGCAGGAGAGCCACCTTAGCAAGACGTCATACTCTGCTCAGGCCACTTGAGTCTCCTCTTCCTTCAGGCCGAGCTCAACTAACGGTCTCGTCTCCACTGTTCATTTTTACTGACACCAAACAGCATGAGCTAAATTCTAGGATAATTCGGCTGGTATTAAATGGACATGGTTATGCAGAAGAGACACACTGCACTTCAACTCTTGAACGCACGCTACGGGATACCAAGCAAGTGGGTAACAGGAGAAATACTCTGCATGGAAGGAACTAGATGTGCTAACCCAAGCTATACGTCCTCAAAGGTGATTTTCTGTTTTTTAATCTCAAGTACAATTAACACAGCAAAAGCATCAGGAAACCTTTACACACCACAGACAAATCTAACCCAGAAATCTTTCCACAGTCTCTATCTCCTACAAATAAGTAGACTCACAGGTGACAGAGGTCAACTTTAAACTGGATTTAAAGATGAAAAAAAAAAAAATCAAAAAGCTCAGTTGTGTAGCAGCTCACACTAAGAGAGCTGTTCCCTCTTTTACAATATTAGGAAGATAATCAATAAAGAGAAAACAGAGAAAGACTGGACATTTTACCTACTACAGACAGGTTTAACTAGCTTTCTGCATGTCCTACCACTAGCTCCAGAAATTCTATGTAGCTATATTGCAGGGACAGTTAGTGGGTGGGTGGTTGATGTTGTTGTGCCTTTTTGTTTGTTTGTTTGTTTTTTAAAGTAGACTAGAGCAACACTACGGAGCTTTTATCCAAAGAACTGCACTAGAAAGCACACTGGAAAAATTAGTAGTAATGAACTGTCTTCAAGTGCTGTGATCTGAAAACGTACAGTCACGACAGACTTCAAAGTGCTGTTTAATTATAGTCAGTCTGAATCATGACCAAGGTAAATTATCTATCCACGCTGAGGTTACACCGAGCAGCATTTTACAAAGCTTTCTAAATGTCCGAAAATTTGAGGGGAAAGACACTGCTGCTCCCAGCCTATTATTCAGAGGAAGAAGCAGTATACAGAAGAGACAAGTGTTCTTCTGTGTGCGTTTCTGCAGCATATGAGAAAGGCTTTGCAAGGCTTTTAGGCAAGGTTAATGAGGGGTCATCAGAGGAGAAGCTAGCAAGACGGCGCTCTGATATTCAGTGCTGCTAATGGAACTGAGGCTTTGTGGGCTGCAGTGTTCTCATCCTGAAAAAATCTAGCAGCTAAGAGGAAAAACGAGCACAGTGACCATTGAGCTAGATTAACAAAATATCAACAAAGAATCCACTGAGCTTAAAAATCAGCTAGCATTACACAGTTCGTACCTAGAAATGGAAGCCTAAGTGCACAAGAACTGCATCTACTTTTCTCTGTCAACATATAAACCACCTGTATCTACTTTTCTGTGTCAACACCAACTACTTTAGACTTTCCAGCGTTAAAGACTGGGTAGAGAGAAAAAGGAAGGGAGGGGGAAGAGTCTGTTCAAAATGCATCCCTGTACAGCAAAAGACATTAAAACTGATGAAGGATCGTTCTATCAGTACACCTTTCTACAAAGCCACCAAACCAGCTGAAGACCTGCTGTTCTAAAAGTATGCATGCAAGGGTTTTTTCATCTGACAGTAGCATTTCTCAAACACTCAGAGCATTCAATTGCCCCAGTTTAGAGCTTAATCGTCTAATATAATGTTTGTAAAGCTACATAAACCTTTAGCTAACCACAGAGTTAGGAATCAGGTCTGCACACCTAATGGAAGGAATCCAGTCTTCAGAAAGCTCCTGCTTCATGCATGCTTTTTGCTACAGCTTTCCTACCTTCCAGTAGTCCAGCCTTTCACAGGCAAGTATCTACAGTCTCTACACAAGATTTTAAGGCTTGATTCTCAAATTTGTACTTGATAATAATCAGGGGGCTCTCAGCACACCGCAGAAGAACATCAGTTGCCAAGATAGCCAGCTGCTCAATAAAAAGTTTACAAGAGCAATACATTAGAACCGTGGCTACTGAGAACAGTGAGTGTCAGATTAGGATACCCTAAAGTAGTACATGAGAAGTCACTACATCAAGAGTTGCCAGAACATAGCTGTCAATGCTCCCAGGCTACCCTCCACACACGTGGAATAATCTATTAAAACAGACTGCCTTATTAGGCACTGTTTGTTCTTTAGATAAAACAAGTATTAATTGCCCCCCCAAAAAACACATGCATTAGCCAAAAGATAAGCTTGGAAAAAAAAAAAAAAAAAAAAAGACAAAACCAAAGAGCTACTTGACAAAGGCAAGAATAAAAGAAGAGTCAGGCATCCACATCATAAAGTTGCAGTGTCCAAAATCCTCTTTAGCTTTCAGAAGGCTAGGTGTCTTCTAGCCTTGAAACTCTCGTAACTATCCCTCCCAGGGCAGACATCTCCGGAACAACTCTGCCAAAGCTTCTAGAAATTTTTTAGGAAGAAAGGGTTCGCTTGCTTGCTAATTCAATGTTGCTTCCTTATCTACACTTCAGGAATTCAGAAATCAAGATTAGTCTCTGCAGATGTACAAAGTCACATGGTTCGGGACAAGGGAAGAACACCCTCTTCTTGGCATTAGGCTGTGAAGTCACAAATACTCACAACAGAAGAAAAAGCAAGCAATCCTATCAATAAATTAGAAATAGTGAATCAGAGGTTCTCAGTATTTCTGTATTCTGCATGCTGGTAACCAGTACTTTTCAGTCCTGTCCCTCCTCATCTTAGTTTGAAGATGGAAGACAAAGTTCCTGAAGACGTGCAGCCAAATGAACCAAGTTAACACTTACTTACTGAAAGCACAATTTCCCATTGCTCCTTGACAAGTCTCCACAAGATGAATCAATTTTATATAAGCTACAGACAGTCTTCACGGAGTAGAACATACATATCTAACACAAAGGAAAACAGTAGGCTTAAACCAGTTATCTATTATACCTTTGAAAGTTCCTGAACAAGGGTAATTTATTTTTTTTGTAGGCTTCCTCTTCCACAAGGTATTCAAAATGCTTTCAGTTTCAGAAGAGTACACAAGTACACAAGGAGTCAACACAAGTGAAAGGTTGGAGTATTATTCATAGAGTTGTACAATTTCCTGTGCATTCTCTTCTGTATTTTCGTTTCTGGCATTTCAATGCACAACATTCTCCTGCATAGCAGAGCAGAGAATTCTTTGTAAGATGCTGTTAGTCTGTTAAAAACACGCTAAAAATTAAAATTGCTTCTTTTGTCCTTTCTCTTAGCATTGAAACAAGTATGTGATACAGCATATGAACACAAGTTTATTGCTGCTGTTTGAAGGTTAGACTTAAAGATGCAAGTCACATGTGTTTGACAGAGATGATGCTCGAGTAAACTGACAGAAGGATGAAGAAGAGGGAAAATAAACTCTCAATGATCAGACAGAAAGGGAACACAAAAAGAACCTTCACCAGTCAGGATTTAGTGTCGAGAAATCAATTATACATATCCTGAAAGAGTCAATAATTGAGTAAGCCTCAGAAATAAGAAATACAAATTTGTCTGAAGACTGAAGGGGGAGTATCTGCAACTAAAGCCTATGTATGTGACTGAAAGATCCAAGCACCAGTCCCCATTTTATGTTGCAGTTGATTGTCAGCTTTGATGAACCTAAGGATTCATCACCACAAGGGAAGGGGGGAGAACACCACCAATAATTACATTCCTCTTATGTGGTTGCTTCCCACTTTTACATGCAGTAGCACCTGTGCCAGCAGTAGTAGTAGCAGCATCTAAGACACCTGGTGGCAGCAATGTCATAGACTTAACCTATGCTTGAAGAAAAATCCTCAGTGAGTCTCTCTGAAACAGAAAAGGCATCAGAACTGAAGTCTGTACTTGCTCGCACCAAGTTCTAGCATCATTAAACACAACTGACCTATAACTCTTCACAATTATACAGTCCTTCAGGGTCTTCAGCTAGAAAAAAGAAAGCTGGCTAAATCCTCAATTTTCCAGGATCTCATAATTCATGAGAACATCTAGAACAAGTCTTCTGCTAAGACTGTTATTGCTGTAGAAGCAGCAAGCAGTAAGGAACAACCAGAACATGCAAAACCAAAGATGCTTTTTAGAAAAGGAACTTGGGAACACTGCACCAGAGATGAGCTCACTAACTTGGTTAGATACAAAGCCATTCTGCCTCACTTTCTCACAGTGAACAAATAGCAGAAATGGGATCAATAATATAATTAAGGAGTATGCAAACAGAACATGCATCATGGACACAGCAGCAGAAAAAACAATTTTGTTTCTCTGTGGGACAGCAGCAGGTCAGAATGTTTCCTCTTTATGTAAGGTCACAAGAAATCTTAAAGCACAACTCCCAATAACAACGTTTATCTTTAGTTACAGTAGCACTAGGGGATCTTTTCAGCAATGCCAGAGATGACTACACTGCTACTCGAGCGCTCTTCAGTATCATCCGCAATACTGGATGGAAGGCTCATGCCCAGTGCTCACCAGAGACAGACAGGTGAGAGCGTGCTGCCTAGAGACCGGGGCAGCCACCTATTACCCCAAAGTCCCTCTAGAAAAGATAATGACAGAGAAGAGAACATGTGAAAGCCCAGAAGGGCTATAGTCTGTCTGGCTGACAGGCTTCCAAAGAAATCAGCCAGTGTCTTTTTTAGCTTTCCGCTTAAAACTTCAGAAACATGAATATGATGTACCTGGAAATACAGCACTTGCTTTTCTCAGGAAAATCAAACATCAGCAAAACTACCACCGGTGAGCCCCTATTCCATTACTAGCTTGTTTTCCAGAGCTGTGTTGTGTGGGAATGTACACATCACTATGAGTCTATACTACTCCTCTTCACACTGTCTCAAATCAGCACATTCATAGGCAAAGCAAGTAGGCCAAATTGAAGAACTGGACCAAATTCCACTTCTGCAGAAAACAATGACTAAGAATAATCAGTACATTGACTAATCCCACAACTTCCTTTGGGAAGCTTGTACTCTTCAGAATACAGCTATGAAAACTGCATAGCAGCTTCAGAGTAAATCAAGAACTACACTCATACTTTATCAAATCAATTATATATTTTACATTGCTCTCCGCACAAACAGTAAAAGAAAAATTTTAAACAGTAGATACGAAATCCATGGCTTAGACATGACCTCTTCTGGAATCTCCCAGGTCCTCAGGAATCTGGCCTAAAAATGGCAAGCAACTGTTTAAGCTTTAGTCATTTCTATTCTAGGCAGCATTTGTGTTTCCTTACACAGAAGTCTGTAAAAAAATATGGCTAAAACTTTTATTCAATTTATTCGTCCCAAGAGGCTGAACATAAGGGACAATCATCAAAATTTCAGCTATGCAAAAATAATCAGTATTATAACAGAGAGCTAATCTATTTATTTTCACTTTAAAATTGCTATTTGATCCACAGAATATAAATGGATAAGTTTGCTATCTGATACCAGTTCACAATAAGGCTTAAGTTTATTACATATGGCTTATTACAGAATTGAAGTGTTAGCTGAACAGAATTCTTGATGAGCTATTAACCAGCTGGACCATCTTGTCACTTGGCTCAGATACCTCATTAAAAGTTTTGAAGCTCATGTCAATTCTCATTTTGCACTGAATTGATTGCTGTGTCAGTGAGAGGGAAAATACATCCAATCATCTCAGTTTGATTTTACTATGACAATCCAATTCACCATTCAGGGGGTGACAATACTGCAGGAAACAAAGCCTCCTCCACAATCTGTTATGGTTACCTTAGAGATTTATTAACTTCTTGTATCAAAAGAGCAACTGTAGCTCTTTTTGTTTCAGATATTTCTGTGTGACTGTAAGAGCTCTTTTATGAGTAGGTACACGCCTAGAACATTGGGATGAACCCTTAACTGATTCTGATAAAGGTAAATCCATTTAAAGAATCAAAAACATACTATGATTCTTCATTCTATATACTTCACAAAGCTATCGGTGAAGAGGAAGAGTTAGCTATATCCACTTTTTAGTATGCTGATAAGTTGATAGAATCACAGAATCTTTAGGGTTGGAAAGGACCTCTGAGATCAAGTCCAACCATACACACATAAAATACTCCTACAATCTCCTGAAGTGTCACATCTACATGTGCCTTAAGTACCTCCAAGGAGGGTGATTCAACCACCTCCCTGGGTGGTTGCATCAATATGCTGGTTTGGAACATTAGAAGTGTTAAGAAGACTCCAAAGATTTACTAAAAATGATCAAAATAGGAGGTACGCAAGAACTAGTTCTGTTTCTGTGCCCCTGACTAGTTCCCTTGCAAAAATCCCTGCATAAAGCCTGCAGACAATAAATGTGTCTATGCAAGTATTTAAGCAGCTGTCCCATCAAGCTGCCCCCTGCCCTCCTGCAGTTGTAAAATGAACTCACATGAGCCTACAGTAGACATTAGCTTCAAGTTTACATACAGCTTCAGTATGTATATTGCATATGCGGCCTAATTACACCGGAGGAGTCACTCTTCCCAGCTTTGCTTCTTATTCTGCAAACAAATCTAAGAAAGTACTTCACTTCATTTACAAAATTGTGGATTACTATCAGTTATGGCAGGACGATATATGAAGTGTAGGCCAAGTACTGGCAGCCAACAGAAAATCCTTTCATAATCACCAGAGAACGCCATGCCAGACATCCCTCATTCAGAGACAGATCTCTCATTCAGTGATCCTTCAAGGACTCATCATAAGCCCCTCAAATAACTGCCAGGTGTTTTGCATGTTCTCACAAGACTGAAAAAAAAACAAAAAGGGATCTCACGTAGGGAAAGACTAAAGAGTTCCAGAAATAGTGAGTTTTATTGGGTGACAAAAATTTGTATTCCAGAGGAGGTCTCCTGAAAGCCTTGCATAAATACTAGCATTAGTATTAGCATTTCACAAACATGAAAGTCCTAAAACACACTAGAGGAAAAACCCTTTGTTTTTTGGGTTTTGGGTTTTTTTTTTTGGTTTGGTTGGGTTTTTTTTTTTTTAAAGCCTCACTGCATCAATGATGCAGTCTTCCTGTGATCTACCAGAATGCCCATTTTCATTTCAGGCTTCTTGTAAAGGGAAACAGTAATAACTTTTCCATGCTTACCTGACAAGTTAACTTGTCAGAAATAGTGCAGACAATATCAAATGCACCACTAACACGTACATTTAAAAACATGCACATTACCTTTCAAAGAGCAAGGAAAGTGAGCAAAGTTGAGTCAAGTGAAAAACACTCAAATATGTTTAGCAGTAGGCAAGTGGCAGGAAGAACAACTAAGAATACTGCCACGATGAAGCATATTCTGCATCCAGAAGCATAGTTTACTTCACAGTTCAACCTTGAATAACTTTAGGATTTAAAATGTAAGAGAAAACAGTGTAGTTGAAATGCAGCTGAAGGGACCAGTCAGCTCCTGTTATCTACAGCAACACCAGCTGCAATATATAAAAACAGCTAGTGTTTTTCAATACTGTAAATCAAGGCAATAAGATACATGCCTTGGACTTAAAAGAATTTTCTTTATCAAAAAAACCCCAAACACACAAACTGTTGAATTGTTGAACAGACCTGCAAGAAAAGGCTGTAAAGTAAAATTTGGTGTAAAACACCTGAGATTACCAGAGTAATCTCCAAGATGATTCAAATCAGACAGCTACAGAAAAGTTCAAGAGGAAATTTAGGATTAATATTCAGGTTTTTTATTTTCCTTGGAATTTGGGGACCATACATGGTAGTATTGCCATTGGCAAGGCTTTCCATATTAAACTAAGGTTTTTTTCTGCACAATATTATGGGGAATATCATGTCCTGTTAGAAGGCCAACAATGACTTAGAAGACCTCAGACACTCGCCACAACCTATCCATGGACCAGCTATTCAGACTTTCACAGGTTATCCAAAAAGCCTGTGCTTTAGTCACATACTGTCTGTTCTTGGGCTGGTGCCACTTTATTTCAATTGTTTGAACAAGAACACTTGAAGAAATTTCTTGAAGACAAACTATAATGCCTGAGGATGTCATGGTCCAAAGGGCCTACCTTAAATGGGTCATCACAACCTGTAAACAGGCTTCCTTGTTTTCAATTTAGTTCCTACTGTGTCACACTGGAGATTTCTACTTGCAGTGCAAAATTAATTTTACTTGTGAACTAAACAGCATAATCCAAAAAGAAGTTTAAAATATTCAAATACGCTTTCCCTAATGTGAAACATCTGATGTTCTGTGCATTGTATATCAGAATTAATTATTAACCATATTTAACATTGAAAAAATTTCCATAGCCAAAAAGTTATCTGAAAACATTTTTAGCACCATGGCTCTGTCTGAAACACACTGACACTTTCAGCAAGACTGCATGCACAAGCAGCCATGGAAGCTGGAATTAAAATGAAAGTGGTTTGTCAGAGAAGTTGCACAAGTGCTCTGGTACTTGTTCCCTGTACTCATATGCTGGCATCCCTTGCTTCAGTGGCAATAGCCACCTTTCCGTGGGGATAGAGTGGGTAAATTGAGACATTCCATATTTCTGCTTAACTTCCTTGCCCTACCACACAATCCCAATCAACAGCCAAATAAAACATTTTTAATTAAGCCAAAGAGAGTATCATAAAGACACTAGACACTCAGATCTTGTTTTAGTCCAAAATCCACTAGTTTAACAAGTACACAGACTTACTATTTCTAGAAAGGTCAAGTAAGAGTTCTCTTTCCCCAAGTCTTGAGACAACTGAGGCTACACAAGACCACTATTTCACAGGCAGAGATGGGATCCAGATGGATACCTGTCAAGAGATCTAATAGAACAGTATTCATTTTCAGAATAAGAGCCTTCTGTCCAACTACGAGGCAACAGGTTGTGAGTAGAAGGGGGACGAAGTCCATATAAACAGCAGGCCGAAAGCACCCGAGACTCAATTCCTTCGCCCATCCTCTTTTGCCACTCCCACATTTTCTTCAATTAACTCAGAAATAACCCAAGTGCCAAGATACACTTTCCAATCAAAATTGTAATGTATCTTAGTATCTAAAGATATTGATGACGTCACCAATTCCTTCTGAAGAATTTCAGGTAGCTTTGCTTTTTTTTCCCTCCTTAAGATCCTACCACTAGAGCATAAAATATCTTTCTACAGGATGGCTATGATCCAAATAGAGACCTCAGTATTTCGTGGACAGCTGTGTGAAACAGTCTCTTGGGAGTCAAATTCTAAGACCTCTTTTGCTAGAAGATCAAAAGGTGGAAACGCCATTCAGTAGTTACAAATCCTCAAAACAGAAGAAAATTCTTAAGACAGTTTTCTTGGTCCCACCATAAGGGTTTGTGCTTAGAACTGCAAGTTTCTTAGTTTGGGCCACAGAATCCAGTTCCTACAAAAGAGGCAGAAAGGGAAGACAAGTACTTAAGTCCATTCCTCTTTTCCTATTTGTTTACCAAAAATGAGGATCAAGCATGATCATCTGCTGCTGCAGCTCCTCAGAAATATTGAAAATAGGCCTCAGTACCCAAAAATAGTACTGCAGTACTGAGTAGCAAGTTGTAAAACCAAAATTTATGATTAACTGCACCAGCATTGACACTTAACAGCATGCAAGTGTGAAACAGGAACAAGACCAACAGGCAGTATGCAGTAGCTGGGCAGGTGAACCAGTCTCAAGGTTACAGTCCTCCCTTCAAAGCGGTTAGAAGGCTGAAAAATTTACGAACAGGCTTCTTCAAAATGAGTTGCAACATATCTGCCCATCAAAAACAGACATTTCCCCTTGTGATTTCACTTTGCAAGTAACAAAATCCAGACTGTATTGCAAACAAAGGACTGCAGTTCCCCTCCCTGCTTGCTTTTGCCCTGAGCACTTCAGCTATAGAGGCTGCTAACTCTCTGATGCTATTTTCATCTCTCCTATGCTTCCAAAATATGTTGCATCTCACAGAAACTTTCTTGTAATTTGCTATTTCAAAGTAAGCTTTCTCAGATAGATAGGGACCATACTTAGCCACCTTCTGTTGAAGGTTCACAGAACCAGCAGGCTTGTCTCTCCAGCTGCAGAGCAGATCAATGCTCAATGCAAACCCAACTGAGATAGCCTAAGCACTTTCAACATACTAAATTGCTGACTCAGTCCAAACAACTCCATTTCAGAATTAGTCACACATATAAGGCTGTAAGGTTGAAACTGAAATTTGTGCCAATATGAACTTTTCTTATCTCAACCAACTTCAGTATGCTTGCATCTAAATAAGGACTTCATAAACCATCTGTGGGCAGTGATCAGCTTTGTAAAAATACGATTCTTTCCTCCAAAACTCATGTTCTTTCCAAAAACACAGTGGAACTGGACGGTATCATAAGCAAGGGCATCATGAAGCCTTAACACCGTGAAAACCACTGTAGCTAGAAGTATCCAGAATTACATAAAGGAACTATTTCCAGGTAATCCAAGGGATAACTGCCTTTTCCTATTATAACCTCCTGCCAATGCTTCCTTCCAAAGCACTTTCAAGTTTCCACTTCCCAGGAGGGGCAAACTGCATTAGACATAGCACAGACCTGGCTCTGAGCTAATTAAAAAGGAATTCCCATGCAATGTGCTAGATGCTAAACACTAGAACAAAACTAAAAACAGTCAAGTACTACTCTGATTACAGCTATGTTTAGACTGTTTAGATTTTTTTTGCACTTGTTCCATTTCAATACATTTCTTTGTACTTGTACTTTTCCCTTCCCTCTGCACAATCATGACTACTCCAGTTAAAAAACAACAACAACAAAAACCCAAACAAAACAATACCCAACCCAAAACCAAACCCCAAACACAAACATTTTTCTAACTCTGCAGTCTGTATAGCAACGGTGCTCTCTGGAGGCCCTACATCACTTAGACCCTGAACATCAAGAGATCAGTTTGATGGTAAAAATCAAAAAGGTATTTAAAAGGCCAAACTGTAAACACCTAAACTTCTGTATTCTAAAATGCATTAGACAGAAAAGGATAAAGGTAATTGCCAGATCCAGTAAATATGTATATTCCATTCAATCCATGTAATGTTTTATTCCAAGGTTTATGGGAAAGCAGTCACACTTTGCAAGAGCATTTGCTTTTAAAATAATTTTAACAAAATCACTCTGCAAGATCTGAATTTACCATTAAAGTCATTTGAGCAGTATATTTTCACAGATGTTTGCATCAGACTACAACATACTGAAAGCAGAGCTGCTGCTTCTCTGCTCTGTGAACACTGAGGTTAATAGCTGCAGAGACCGCTGCTTCTACAAAAATAAAAGGCTGCTGTTCCACAACAGATTTTCTGCTTGAAAACTTCAATTCCCCATCCTCCAGAGAAACTTACATCCTGATGAAGCAAACCACCTCTGAGGATATTGAATGTTACTAGCTTGAACAACAGCAACACAAACCAGGGAACTGCATTATATTGTACAGCTACCTTCCCTTTCCCATCCCGAGGGTTTGACTTGCACATGCTGTACAGAAGTAATTATATATTCATAAAACAAAGCCAACACACACTGTAACTTCAACAAACTCCTTCATGTGGCATCATCTGGATGCTAACACAGACTACTGGCAGTCTACAACACGGATCAAGTCTTTGGAGTTTAAAAAAAGTATACAGTTTCCCAAGTAAATCTGATCTAGAAAGTATCATTTATTTTAAAGCTTTATTATCTGACTAGTCACTGTGAAACACTTCCTCAGCATCAAGACAACCCACCTGTCTCAACGCTGCTTTTAGGGCCACACTTCACAACTCTGCAGTTCAGAAGCTTAAGGCACCAATGGATGCAACAAAGCAAGCACTTTTTGCTGAAGCATCTGCACCATCTTGGCTGAAGCTTCTGAAGCTTCTTAGACAATTAAGCTCAAAACCAGACGCTTGGCCTGAAAACTTGCAGCCCAGGTGGTTATGGTACACACCAGATGGGCAATTGAAAGCAGAATCTTAAATTTGATTACTGTCATAAGTGGGACTACCTAAGGTATTACTCCTGTGTGTCCTGATGAAGAATTAAAGATGACCACTATGTAAATACAAAATGTTACCAACACATTTCTTCCAAAGATGACTTAAAAAAAATTACAGGCCATTACAGATCCAAACTCCAGGAAAGTTACATCTTGCACTATAAAGCTGACTTCTTGATCTACTTGATTGACAGTCAAGATGGCTACAAATTACACCCACAAGTAATCCAGTGGCTAAATTCACTTCTTAGGAGAAGGTAAGTGCAAACAGCAAGATAAGAGACTAGACAGTACACATCATCTCCTTGACCCTCAGGATCAAAGAAAACCACATTATAACATCCACAACTTATAAGACACAATAACCTAACACTAAGCTACACCAGTAACAACTATGGAAAGTAGCTACAGTGCCCAAATCTACTGGTAAGTCTTCTTCTGTCCTTAACTTTCCTCTGGACCACTTATTTCAGTGAAAGTGGCAGACTTGTCATGGAATAACCAACTGGTTCCCTATAGTTAGCTTACACAACAGTGTTGGTCAGACATTGACTTCGAAGCCAAGATACATGACAGAGGAATCCAAGATTCCTCATCCCATAAAACTTTTTCTCCCTAGACACTACAGCAGGAATCATACAGAAACACTGGAGATAACAAAAGCCATGGCAAGTATTTCAATGGGAACAGTAAAAAAAGAAAACAAATGTGTGTTATTTGGAGTGTCCAAGTTATATCATCACCAGTAATAGTCTTGTTAGATACTCCAGGGTAACATGGACATGTGGCTAAATATGAATAGCCGCTGGTGTCACCACCATACAGGAAGAACTAAAAAAAAAACCAAACACCACAATAGCTACAGATATTTACAAAAGAAGTGAAACTAAACCAATAAAAAGGTAAATTAATTCAGCTCAGTTTCCCCAATAAGACAGCTGACCCACCTTATCTTTGACGAATGTGTCCCAAGATGTGATAAAGTGCATAGCACCACGACCCTTGATCTCTGCTTGACAGAAGTTGTCGTTCAAGGCTCAAGATATTTTGGCATCCTACCATGTCTACTAGACTGTTCAAAACCCACAAAAACCAGCCAGGCTAACAGCTATACTTGCTATTTCCAAGAGCGAATGCTAAAAACTTCCAGACCCTCAAACTGTACATCTGACACTAAACTAGAAAATGCTCATTCAGGTGAGGTTCCAGATCAAAGACTTCCTACTGCAAAGCAAGACATCACACAGCAATATACAGCTGAAAAACACTAGCATTTATCAGAATATGACTTATACCAGACAACTTATTTTATAGACAGAGAATAGAGAGAACTGAAGTCCATCATGATTCTGAAGCAAGGAATTTGTGTTTATGGTTACATATTTTAAAAAGTCTGCAATCTGTATGTCAAGGAAAAGCATGGATTCAAACACAGCAGTAGTTTCCCCTGAAGGACCTGTGCAATTCAAAGTCCACAAAATCCTCCCTAAAGCCTCCCTAACTCCTACTAGACTCCCCAAACATCTAGGGCTGCAAGTCACCTGTTTCATACTGGCTGCAGGGCTTCTATCACACAGGCACTGCACTAGTAAATTCTACAAGCCAGAAGTAAACCATTTCTAAAACACAACACACCTGGGAGCAAACGGGAGATCTACGCAGGCAAAACCACTCAACCACATAATGCTTTAGGGTTTTGTTTGGGTTGGTTTTCTGTTGGGTTTTTTTGAGGCCTGCAGACACTAGGAGCTAACATTGTGGTCAATCACATTTATTGTTCCATTTTATAAAAGCATTAGCCATAGGCATTAAAAATACCTTGAGTACCACCTTGAACTGGGAATCTTTTTACAGCAACAGGGCCCAACTTCTCCCAAGGTTTGAAAAGCAGGTGGTTTGACTAAAAGGTGGCAAATTTCCCCAGGGTTTGTTTGCTTCTGGCTGGAGGTTTTTTGGGGGAGCAGCAGTTTTAGCTTAAGTCTGTAGTTACTGCAAATTTTTGTTTTATTTCTAATTCAGTTTTGGTCCTGTGCTCTGCAGGCTTCAATAGTCAAGAACTACAACCTCCCTTTACATTAGTTTTTTTGCAGAGAAGCTATTTTAAGTTAATGACCATGCCCATTCTCCCATTAAAGTGTTTTTTTCAGTCATGTACTTAGCACTCAAGTGGTTTTTTTAATGGCACTTTGTTTCACATTATGCTCAGCAGCCCATGCAACACATTGCATTTTGCAACCAAATAGCCAATGGTCATTGGCAGATTTCCACCCTCCCTTTCCTTAATATTATTGGAATAAATCAAGGCTCATTTACACAGGGATGGCACCAAAACCCTCTGCAAAGTTAAGTTAACCCACTTAATTATCAGTCTCAATTAGATTTATTACAAATCTCATTACACTTGATTCATTGTTAACTGGGATCACATCAAGTATCTCAGCTTTTTTTTTTTTTTTAATGCTAGAAATCCATATTGACTGAGGATTATCAAATGGCCAAAAGACCACGGGGTAGTAGTCTGGACAAATGTTCTTCCCTAACAAAACTACGAAAAGAAAGGAGACAATTAGAAGATTTCGGAACAATCCTTTTAGCTACTTTATGAACAGCATACGTAAAATGGAACATCAATGGATGAAACATCATCATTAGTGTAAAAGGACCTGTAATGATCTAGAAAAGGAATTATAACTTCACCTGAAAAAGGACTTTGCTTGTAAGTGGCTTAACTTCATTTCTTCTTCTTTTAGTGAGTCTTAAACTGTTCCATAGGACAGCGTTATTTCAAGTTAAAGCAATGATTACAGCCCTCTAAACTAACAATTTGATCATCAACTTGTGATGCCAGTGACTCCTGATAAACTCACAGCTGTTGGGCCGAGTATTTATACATGAGACAACTGACGTATTTCCATCTGGTCTTCATGACAAGAGGATGACTATATAGAATGGCAAATCACTACTGCTTCCAAACAAAACTCAGGGAAGAGGAAAGGGAAACTGCTGAGTTGGACTGCCCTTGACCCATGACACAAACAGACAACTCAGCTGTCACTTATGTTTTGGTCATTTGAGAAGCAGCAAAAAGTATCTCTGAGATGAGACACCCTATTCAGCTGAAGCTCAATCTAGTCCATGGATTTTTTTTTCCCCCTTCCTGGAAAGAGATTCAGCTTGAGAAGGGGGAAGGGAGAAAGCAAGAGCATAAGGCAAATTCCCAACAGAATTGTAAGCACATTTCCATGGATAAGATTGATTTACCAGCTGGAAAATCTAAGTTTGGAAGAAGGCAGCTCCAGGAGTCAAAATTTAGATGCAGGTTTTAACCATGCTCATTATTCTTTTACATAGGGTAGCTGAATACAGACGCAGATACAAAATCTGCTTCATTCCAGAGTGTGGGGGAAGGGAGGATCCTTGTTTTGCCAGATGGCTTATACAGGGACCACAAGAGGATTCAGGAAGGCCAAAGTTAGAAAATAAAGAAGAAAAAAAAAATTACATTGGCAATGACTGATACAGTGTTTTGTTGAGGGGGGGAGGAATGAGAATATTTCCTGAACAGGTAAGAAGCAAGAACAATTACATTCCCACACAGGAACAAGAAAAACAAAAGATACCATTTCCCTGCATATTATTGCCAGAGAAGATAAGGACAGAGTCAAAGGGAAAGTGGAAAATAGTTTTCTACGTTGTCAACCAACTCATTCTTTCCATTCTAAATTCCAATGCCAACTTCCTCAGATTTCATACTCTTAAAACATCACTATGCTCACAGCCTGCTGCTTTTTAACTGTACTCATCCACACCAACTTAGTTAACATGCAGTTGAGTCACTACCTGTTATTTATCAGTGCATTTTAGATTAAGCAGTTGTGCTCCTTCAAATTTTACAAGGTTACTCAAACCATCGGGTTTGTTGCAAAAAAGTTACCAAGATCAGAAGTTGAGCAACGTATACTCTTGGACGGGATACAACAAAGAGTCACACAACACAAGCATACTTTAGAAATTTAGCATTATCTAATAAACTGCCACATTAATAACCACAACTGTTTTCTGACAGAGGTCAAACCAGCGAAGAACTGTCGTGAAGCAAAACCTTCACTTAAACAATTCAGAACAGCAACCAGCAATTTGCAATAATAGTAAATAACATCGCGTACCGCAGGAAGAATTTGGGGAATTATTTTGCTGATGTTGGAAGTACAGCTAGCTGCTTTAGCACAGTTGATCCTGGCTTACTTCCTTTGATTAGCCTGACCTAATCTAAAGCTACTTCAGCTTTCTTCACAAAATTAAACCGTTACTTTGTTTCACCATTTGAGATAATTACTATTGGCACTGAAGTTAGTTTTCATGTGTGAAAAAGGACTGCTAGAGCTCCTGCACATTCTTCTGAATCAGTTTATCAGCAACCTCCAATTCAAAATCCTATCACTTGCATGTTATACAATCTAAGGATGCTTTGTCCCAGATGCTAAGGAATCATGGGATTTCACAGTACTGGTTTATCAAATAGAAGCCATTTACGGAGTGGCTACACTAGGAGTTTTCCCACCTGCTCTGCATTTGGGGCAGCAACATTCTGCAAAGGTTTTCCTCACCCTTATTCAACGCAACACTTTAAAGCTCTTAATCTACACATTGCAGAAAACAGAACCGGAAAACCTTCTGAAACAGCTAGTCGTCTACCACTAACTAGGCCATAGATGCTGATTTGGGACAGATGTCACTACAGTTCCAAAAAAAAGCCAACAACAACAAAAAAACCCAAAACAACAAACCAAAAAAACATCTTTCAAACACTTGGATGATGGTCACAAAATTTTACCTTAGAGACAAAATGTGCAGGTTTATCACAATCTATTACAAACCACTAAAAACTCAAAACCAATAGCAGTAAAATGTTAATCATGACTGGCTGCTGCCCTTATGCAACTCTAAGTCTGAACACGAGCCTAAAATGGCTTTCCATGTTCATGTAAGTTTAAAAGATATTTAATCCACAAGTCTGTAAAAAACTGAGAAACTGAGGTATGCCAACAGTAAGTGGCTTATTCAATAAGATATTACTAAACTAAGAATACAATGGGAGGTATGTTGGCAAAAAGCAGTGAAGAAGTCCACAAACTTTAATACAAGTATTGTATTAATGATACTTTCCTGAACTAGCCATTCATAGCAATGGGAATTTGCAGAATCAATTCTTTGTTTAAAATTTGCGTGGTCCTAAAACTTAAAATTTCATGCCATGTACATCCTGTGAAACAGCTCACCTTTACTGTGTAAATGCCTTTTGAACTCTTAAAGTTCCTTAGAAGAAAGCACTTAAGTCAACAGTAATGACAGATTTAAGAGTCTCTGATGCCAATAAATCACACTTCAATTCTGTTAAGTTTTGGGAGTTGCCCAAATTTGAGACGCAGCATTTCATAATGGATAAAAAGAAGAAAACCCATTTTTGAACCCTAGTGCGAAGATATAGACAAGACAACTGACTATTTTTACTGCTTGAAGTAAATGCTATCATACAGATATATACATTTAGTCATGTTCAGTTGCACTCATAGACTGTAATTTGAGCTGTATTGTTGTTATGGCACCTTTTTTTTTTTGTTGTTTTTTTAAAAAACACTCTCACCATATGTACCCAGTTCCATGACAAACCCCATATCCCATTTGGTGCATCTATGCAAACACTCTGGAAACTCTAGAAACACACTACCTGTAAGAAAAATTACCCATCTCTCAAAAAAGCAAAAAAGGAAGTGAACAGTCTAAGACATTAAGCAATGTTAGTATAATCTGACAGTACCAAGTTTTGCTTTATAGGCATACAACCTGAATAAATCAAGGAAATAATTTTGACAAAGTTTTTTTTCAAACAGCCAGATAGAGGGGGCAAATTACAAGCTGTAGGAGCATTTTTAAATAGCTGCATCACAATCTAAAGCAACTGCTTTTTTTTTTTATCCTCTACACACAGACAAAAAAAAAAGCAGTCCCTAAACAGGATGTTCAGTACTTATATTGGTTCTGTACTTGAAATTTACTTCAAGCACAAATGCAACTCAAACCAGAATTCCCTGTGATCTTTTCACTTTCTGCAAACACATGAAGATGACTGCAACTTGAGAGGCCAAAATTCCTCCTCAGATTTCTCAGTTGGTTGGGGTTTTTTCATTGCCACAACCACTGAAAAGCACTGAACGTTCAAGCAGATAGTCTACAAGACCAAAGGGAGTCCATAGAAAACACATGCACAATTTCATAGAGGAAACTTGAGTATTAAAGAGATTTTTTTATGACAGAACTTCAGGTCTAGACCATGCACAATCTATTAATGTATTACAACATTTAAGTATTCAGCAACAGCCCAGAACCTCTTCACTTTTTTTTTTTTCTTTCTTTCTTTTGTTTCTGAGGATAAATACGGAACCTCTCAAATACGTTCAGGCTTGTATAATGAGATCAGCGAAAGATACCATGCCATCACCTGAAATGGCTCATAGTTGCCATCAAGATGCAAAACAAATTTCAAATTCAGGGGCCCTGTGTTATTTCCCTCCCTCCTGCCCCAGGTACAGACAACCTGAAATGCATTCTGCTTTTGAGCTGCTTTTCTGCAGAAAAAAAGCTCAAGCTGCATGCAAAGGAAGTAGAGAAAACCACAGAAAGAACATTCCAAAACTAAACTTAAAAGTAATATTTTTGTATGAGACGTTTCTGCAGTTTCTCCTTTTTCAGCACACTGCTCTTGGCAAACCTAACAACTCACTTAGCCCCAAACCACGAGAAATTCAAATAAAAGCCATGTCCTCAAAGGCCATTCTACATACTGTCAATCTCTACTTGTCCACATCCAGAGAGAGCAATATAAAAAAAAATAAATTTCACTTTTCAGACAGTATTTCTTACTGTAGGATACTTGTCTGAATTGACTGCTTCTCAAGAACTCTCCAATTCAAGTTTAGTCTCATTTTTTCTTCATGGAAGACTCAAAGGCTTTGAGTCCCAATCAGCTAAAGCAAATCAGAGCATGTTAAAAAAATCAGAGCATGTTAAATCAGCATCTTGCATTTCTGTATAGACATACAAATTGCATTTTCCAAACAAAAGCATACTGTAAGCAGCTGAATAAAAAAAGAAACAAACCAAAAATAGTTTCAGTTGGACAAGATCTGTAAGAATAAAAGCCTCACTTAAAAGAAGCAAATTCAAAACCAGACATGGTAATATTTTGCAACTTTTAAGCAAAACCTGCTAACAGTTCAGAAATTGCCATTAACAGATGTATATTACATAAGTGTACACAGATTTGTGGATCCTTAAGATAATGAGTCTGGATTGCTGAAGCTTTTAATAGCAATATTTGTGGGTTATTGTTTGTATGTCATTAGTCTTCCCCAGGCCAGAGGCAGTCAAAATACATTCAGATTGGGGTCATAAAAACACCAGCAACAGTCAGCAAAATAGAAACTAGCCACAGTGTTACTCTTAGAGAGAAAAAATGCCCAAGGAAAACTGGATAGTCTTAAACTATCACAAGACTATATTATCTAGTCAAAACCAGATAAAATGTACATAATTAATACTATCTTCTGTTTACCTCAGCATTCTTGCATAGCTATTTCAGATTCACCCCAATTACAGAAAGATCAGTATTCCTATTCTTTTCAAATTCTTCTAAATAGTAGTAATTAACTCTCAATCACTTAAATTATTTTTTTCCATTTGTAGCTATTTGCTTTCTGCTACTAGTCTCAAGTCTGCTATCAGAATTCACTATCTTCAACTACTGATGTAATGAAATTAGGAACAGCTGAAACCATCCAGATGAAAAAGATGATCCAGAACAGCTAAACAGAAACAATAAAGCTTTTCCCTCATACAGTGTCTAATAAAGCTTATTTTCCACACCATCTGCTATTCTAAAGCAGAAAAATAGCTGTCCAGTGGATAGCTATTGAAAGTTTCCATCAATGACTGCTTATTAACTGAAGAGGCAAAAGGATCCAAACCATTCTGAACTATGGCTCAACATAAAGTATTCCCACCATAAAGTAAGAGTTGCCAAAGCTCCCTCTGTTTTTGATCTTACCAATAACATGCTAAAGGGAGTCCTGCTAACCACTCATGAAATTAGGTGATTTGAAAAGCACCATAGCCATCTTGTCCTGAGATATAATACATGAACCAGATCATGTCAGAATTATCTTCTTGGCTAGACTGAGTACAAAAAGAAATGGCATCTCCTACATTAAAACATATGCCTTGAACAAAGCATTAGTTCCACTGTCATCTACGTATCACTTCAAAGCTCATAGATATTCCAGTTACAAGACAGATCACCAAAAGTATAAACATACTTTTTGCAGGATTTCTAAATCAAGAATACAGGTAGCAATCCCAAAGATTCTGCTTAGACTTAAAACAATAAATCTAAGCTTGGTAAGTTTGCCCCCCCGAGTGATTTAGAATGAGTTCCCCTTGTAAAAATGCCTTACTGCTTTAAGTAGATATAATTAATATTTAAACAGATTCTGGAAGAAAAAAAAACATACATGCAAGTTTGGTTTTTGTTGGTTTTTTTGGGGGGGAAGAGGGAGCACAGTTTGGGTGGTTGGGTTTTTTGGGTGTTTTTTTTTTTTTGTTTGTTTGTTTTTGTTTTTTCCAGGCTGCAGTTTCCTTTGCTGAAAAAGCAACTAGGAGCATGTTAAATTCTTTTTAAGCCATGCAAAGTGCTGCTAGGAATTACCCATGGAAATCTGGAAGTGCTTCGGAACAATCCAGCTATACGCAATGCACCTGTGATCACCAGGTGAAACATTCAGTGTATGGTTGAAAACTGAATCAGAACTTCTGGTGACTATTGAATCCCAGTTATTTTACCCTGGCTTATTAGGGGAAAAAAAAAAAAAAAAAAAAGACGACTTGGCAACAACTCAACAACTGTGATCATCTTCTTGTAAGGATTTCTTGTAAGGATCTCCTTTTTGGTTAAGAGGATAGTATCACATAGCACAGAACGTAATTAACACAAAGTTTATCCTTTGCTGCATGGAGTTAAGAAGCATTCTGCAGGTTGTGCCCATGAGACAAGAAGTGAGCAAGCTCCCGCCCTTTCTCAAGGATGACCCCAAACGAGCCACAGATCCAATCCTAGTCACCTCTTCACCTCCGCTGGCTCTCCCAAGAGGAATAATGAGGGCAACCAAAACCACACATTGTGAAGTGCTGGTATGACAATTTCTAAATATGCTGAGGAAGTTGAAAGTAAGGTAGAAAGAAGGATATCTGGAGTATCTTGACCAGAGATTTAAACATTGTTTCAGTATCATTCTCAAAATCAGCTAGAATAAAGTCCTGGGGACTGTACGCAGATTCCACAGAAATACTCATAAAGCCAGTATAAAAATTTGAGTTTCATTCATTAGGACAAGAATTTTAACACCATATTTGAAAATATTTTCAGATGCTTCACGTTAGACAAGCCTTCAATTACTCCAAGAAATCGATTTTCAAGCAGCCCTACAAATCCATCTATTTAGAAAAGGAACTGTTTCAAGTATGCTGGAAGAGTGTTTTTCCAGACATGATGTACACATGTCATCATAAACAAGTTAAAGCCATGGAATTGTTATCTGAAGAGTCAAAACCAGTAACTTTCTACTATCTGCTGTTAAAAACAAAAAACAAACAAAAAAAAAAAACCCACACATGCTTTGCCAAGAGTCTTATGCCCAGAAGCACTGCAAACTTGCATGATACTTACTCTTTTTCTGATAGCCCAAATGTTACAGCCATTATGCCTGCATTTCCATTGTTCGTAAGTTAATAACCCTCAAGACTAAGAAAAGCTTGAAAATGTGAACTTGAAGACAAATAGAAAAAATACTCGACTTTTATTTCAACTCAACCATGATTTGGAAGAACCAATGAGCGATCTTAAAAGAACAGGTTGCTAATCTTTACAGGAAATGAGAGTTTCTGAAGAGATGCATGACAGGAAGCATCAAGGCTGCCACTGCTTAGCACAAACTTTGTGTGACATGCAGCATGGAGAACCTGGGTGACAGTTAGAGTCACGCTGTTTAACAAGCTGCTGGTATGAAACAAAAAAAACCAATGACAAAATAGGAAAAAGAACATGTGGCCTGGAGGGATCTCGCTAACCAAAAGGCACTGAATCTACACTGCACCATGCACTGCATCCATGGAGACTACCACAGATCTATTACTGCTTGTTTTATTTATTACTCTGCTAGACAGCTCTCAAAGGACTCTATAGATGATGTCTCCAGGGAGTTTTATCAGGTGGGGTTTTTTCCTCCTCTTTCAAAGAAAGATTATAGTCCCGATACTTTTCCTTAGCCCTCTCAAGTTTAGTTACGAAGTTCAGCATTTTTATTTTAAACCACAACAGCCCAAACCAAATCTCATTTAAGAGATTTAATTCTGCAGCTCTCAAATCCACCCGAACTGACAAACAAGAACCTGTTTATTTCCATAAGAAATGCTGCATTTTCAGAATGTACTTATCCGATTATATTTACTGCCTTGCAACCAGCCAGTTAAAAATTGAACCACAGCCATCTCCAAAAGTGATATCCCTTTGAGGTAAGATTATTTTCCTAAGTAGAGGTCTCCTAACAGCTGCAGCTCCAGAACGTACTTTAAAGCTCCCTTCTCTCTTTCAGGGTCACCTTTGTAAACTCTGAGGGAGCCTGACCACTGTTTATATTTCTGCAGGTAATTAGTCTGGCTCCTTTCCCATGTCATTTATCAAGTTGTCAATTGTATCAATTACAGCACAAACACTCAGGAATATGGCCAGGTTTTCTTCCTTAGCCAAAGGAGAAATTGTCACATCAGAGGTCTGAAGCCAGTAAGTACCAGTAACTTGTTCTAGCCTACAACATAAAAACTAACAAAAAAAATTAGACTTTACTGCACAAAATTTCAAGCTCCTTACACGTGCACACTTGAAGACACTTGGAAATCCTATGTAAACTGGGAGTGTTATCAACCGATGATATTGATTTACAGCTTTTTGCTTTCAGTATTTTGGAATCTGTAAAGCTGAGAACAGAATAAGATCTAATAGGGACAGAATGATGTTCACAGAGATTATCACATACCTTTATTAATCTACGTTTGTAACAATTATGCATTTGATCCAGAAGCAGTCATGAACAGGAGGCACAGCGCTGTTCTGATAGTGGCCGATACTACATAGAGCTGTGCTCACAGAGCGGTAGAGTTACTTTAAACACTGATGTGGAATACAAGGTAGACATTGGACTCACCATACCGGATTAGACTTGAACTCAGTCTGTTTCAGCAGAAGTTTTATAAAATATACTTAACAATATTCAGAATTAAACCACAGTTAGAGATTTCAAAGCATGTGTATTATTTTCAGGATGTTGACTATTTCTCCAGAACTAGCAGAATGTAATCATTTTCCAATAGTACTTGACCCACAGATGGATTCCAGGTCCATACTCCTCAGCTTTCTCTCATTGAACTAAGATTTTGATCTCTTTTTCCATTCTGCTTTAATGCAGCTATAGGATTGTGCATCAGAGCTAGCATCTTTGCAGTCAGGCCTCCTAGTGAGCAATATGAAACCGGCTTTAAAAAAAAAAAAAAAAAAAGACTACAGGATGCCACAGTTATGTGTTACAAGACCTTTTTTGGTTGTCAGACTTGAATGTGCAGCTTCTGAAACGATCCCAGCTCAGCCAGTCCAGAAAACAAAGAGATTTTTAAGAATTATACTTTGACTTCAGTAAGCTGATATTTATCATGGTGAGCCTGCAATGGAGTCTATACTCCAGAGTACAGAAACTACATTCCACTCTTGTCTGCTGACCTAAAAATCAGTATTAAATAAAGCTTGAAGTCCAAGAGACAAAGGAAGGTATAGTTAAATCTCAAGTGTTGCTGAAAGTGAAGATATGCGTCATATCCGAGCAACTTCCCGTATTGTAAGTTTTAAGTTAACTTCTACACATTGTTACAGTGATAAAAAAATCTGACATATGGAAATATTATTTAGCACCTCACTACTTCCTGTAATAAAGTGACAGCCAGTTGCATTATCAGTTGTACCAGAGTGCACTACAGAATCGCATGGTTCACATTAGGTTACAGCATTATATTTATACTCAACTGTTTTTTTCATTGCTATTGCCAGTATAAAGAAAAATCCATTTGTAAGAGTATTTGTACAGTACTCTTGGTCTGCAGTTAATGGGCTGCAACAGAGTGGCACAGGTGTAACCTACACTAGTGTCAGAAGATTTATAAGGTAAAGGTAAGCAAATTCACATTCAGCTTCCCCTCAAAGTAGTAACAAGTACAACATACTCTTCTTGCACCACTTTCATCTCTCAGACTCATTTCTTGCCCCTAGAAGCTTCATCTCACTTAGAGACAACCCTCAGCCTCAGCAGCTCACATGGTAAGCACAATAACCTGACTAACACTGCACTGATGCCAGAGTAAGAATAACCAAGCGACAAACCAGCAAGAAGATACATTCATGAACTGGAACTGCTGACCAACCAACCTGCCCTTTCTGTCAAAGAAATATAAAGGACAGGAGTCATTTAGCACATACTGGACAAACAGTACAATTCTCCAATGCACACACCTTACCAGGAATGCATTTTCAACTAATGTAAATATCTTTCTAATAACAGCTTCTAAATCACACTTCCTTTAAAAGACGACACTGTTGAAATGAAAGGAGGTTAAGTGTAAACAATACGCAGCTCAAAAGGGAGCCCAATTTACCTTCCATATCGTCAAGTGCACTTTTGTATTTGAAAAGTTAACTAATGTGGGTGACTGAACACAGCAGTAACTCTAAGCACTAGATTTTGCAGTCCAGCAAGTGACAGCACCACCCTGTATTGTTCTGTAAACCAGAAGTTAAATGGCAGTCTTGATCTAAAACCAACTCAGACTGAAACAGGGACTCAGAGGACGACACATTACCCCTAAGATTTGACTTTTACAGTCAACTATGTGAGTCTTGCTACCTATGGCATAAGAGTAATACTTCACACAGATAAACTTAATGCAACAGGAAAAGGCATCACATATTAGCCACAATGTCACCTGAATTGTACAGCGGTGACAAAAGACCCACTGTTCAGAAATGTAATTCAAAAGGCTAACCAGTAACATGGTTGCACAGGAGGAATTACTTAAAATAGAAAACAGCAGCAATAACCACATTTTCCAAATTCTACCTACTTAAAGACCATTAAAGCAGTAACCCTCACTACTACTTCACTTAATTTATGAGATGTGCTAATGACAACAGTAGGAGGCACACTTGACTGAGAATAGCTAGAGTTGGGATGAATATATACAATGGGAATAAAAGTATTTGAAGGCATGAACAATTTCCTTGCAACAACTGAAGTTGAGGACTGGCCCTTAGCAGTTGATACTGAGCTCTTCACAGTTCCTCTATGCTCACAGCAGGGCAGATATTTCACATTTAAATACCTGCATCCGATATTTAAACTAGATTCAGTTACAATTTGCTTCTTATAGACAGGCCGTAAAGTAAACTAGGATGGGCCATCAGTCACACCTTTGTTAGGATTTTGTTACACATCTATAAACAACCTTTAAATATTTGATTCCTTTGTATCCAATCTTCTCATCTTCCACAGATTAAAAAAAAAAAAACGGAGTCCTGGCTAGGACCTCCCTTGCTGGAGATACTAACATCACCATTAAATCTCCCACAGACTTTTTCCTATTTCATCCACAGCTCAGCACAGCAAGTGTAGGGGGCATTACCATACTGCTCAAGTGCTTCTTAAGGATGTGGACCAATATTCTCCACAGTATCAGCAGCAACTTGGGAACCCAAGCTGCATTTGATAAACAGCATTCAAACTCCCTTTGAAAGGAAGCATATTGATATTCTCAGATTTTACACTTTATTGTTGCAGAGTATATACTTCAAAATTAGGTATAGTTGCATTATTCAATATTAAGTAGTCATTCTGACAGAGACCATCACAAAGTCTTCTGTGCTGTCCTTGATCCACAGGATTCCTACTACAGAATTTGCTCCAGTATTTAAACACTGTCATTTAACTGAAATGAAAGCAGATGACATCTTGCTTCCATCCAAACAGCAGAGATTTTTAAGAAACTGAAGAATGTGAGGTATGCTAGAAGTGCCTTAAAAGAACATACGCCCAAAGACTCTGCAAAAGTACAAACTATTCTCACCCTGTTCTGTTACCCATCTTTCAATCAAGAACTGTGATACGCCTTTATCAACTTTGGACAAGCCAGGAGGGAAACAACTTAGTCTGCATAATCATGCTAAGCAGCCTCATTCTGGCAGCACTACAGTAGGAAAGGTTGGACACCTAGAATGCCTACACTCACAAGCATGAATAGAGCAGAAAAGCTCTTCTATTGCTAAGGATCATTATCTCAAGACAATTAAAGTAACCAGCAGTTAGTTATAGTTGGTGTAATGTAGCATGGAAAAAAAAAATCATTCACATTTCTCTACTGAAATAATTATGCTTTGAAGGTTCAGTCAATCCTTAAACCACGGCATTCTGAAAACCAATGACACCCAAGTTTCAGTCCATCTTTGGAATCCAGATTGTATTTTGATACAAATCACGTATAATGAATATCACTAACCTGTCAACAACTGTGTTTTTCTAGATAAAGAAGAAGAGGATTTACCCCTCATACCAACAAATACCAAGCCCCTCCTTTTATTTCTAGATGCAAATAAGGAAATAGGATTTAAAATATTTTACTAAGTGTAGAGAGTCTAGCTCCTCTAGTAAATAATATTAAGTATATAATAAAATGTATATCCTTATTTCAAACTTGTAATTTTGTGCATATCCAGCCTGCTGAAGAGAGGAAAGCTACAGCCTTCGGAATAATTTAACCCACAAGGCACTCCTGTAATGTAGTTAACCACCAAGCAAAATATCAAATATGCCCCCCTTACAAATATTTTCATTCATGCTTTTTTGCAATCTGTCATTTGAGATACTACTCATTAAATTCTTCAATCAATTAAAAGCTCTGCAACATGTCCTTCATAAATGAGCTTCTTTATTAAATCACTTCAAAGAAGGTGCTTCTTTAGACAGTTTGTCCACATGGTACTGATGATGATTAAGACACTTCAACAGACACAATGTTAGTAAAAAGTGACTGATGCCAAGCTGACATGAGTTTCTGATCAGTAAGCAAAGCGTGAAGATTAAAAGAGATCTCAGGGAATAAAATCAAGGAACTCAAAAATTGCAAAGATTAAAATTTCAAAAAGAAGTCATATAATTTTGGCAGATTAGTAATTTCCTCTCAATTCAAACTGCATGTGAAAGGTCTAAGCAAGCCCAACACTGGATGATTTCACTTTCTTAAATTTATAATTAATGCTCAAAAGACCACCACAGTAAGTGCATAACTAGCATGGAGGAGTGGAGTATGCGTAAGGGTCAGAAGAAAACTGGAAGCTTACTTCCACAGTCAGTAAGTGTAAAATAATGGCAATAGCATAATCAACCAAGATACGAGCAGAATGCTTGAGTAATCATCCAAAAGCCAAGATGAATACAAATACAGAGATCTCTTCATAAATTCTCTGTTTGACTGGAATAGACATAGAATTGCTTTTGAGGGGAAGAAAGTTTTGGTACAGTCACTGCAATCAATCATTTGTGAGTAGCTAACTGCTTAAAAACCCCTCAAAGACTTCTAGAGTTTTGATCCAATGCTCTTTTGTCTACCCTAAATGGAACAGGAACATAAAACAATAAAGCTGTACCAAACCCAACACTAAAAAGCAAGCACTATCCTTTTAATTTAATGGTGAGGCTTCAAAAACAAACTAGTACACCAGGTATTTGTTCCTGGTACTCCAAGCTCTTCCCACTTTTAAAGCTGTTGCACAGCAACCTCTGTCTCGGTTATACAAGCCCTGACTCGTGTGGAACTAAAGGTGTTCCAGCCATCGTTAGACTGGGCTTCTAGAGAACTCTATCTCTGCTCAGTCCAGAATCTTGGTAGTATCTTAGTCCAGTTCAATCCACCAGTCACTTGGAAAGGTTAAACTTCAGAGATTATTTTTTTTTTTTTTAAGACCTCATAAAGGTGATAATTACTTTCCTCCTTTCCTTATGCCTGTTGTTAGGAAGTGTGAACCCTAGGACTTAGAATGAAAAAAAGAGCTTTGCAAAACTAAACAAAGAGATCCACTACATGACTATATATTCTAGGCTTACCACCTACAAGAAAGTTTTCATTTTTCCACTCAGGCTCCCTGAAGCTGTGTACAAGTATTTTTACAATCCTCCAAGCTACCTTTTGGAGATGTAAAATGCAAGACACTATAACAAACAGGACAGTACTTCTTTTTGTGATGATAAAGCTAAAAAATTATTCAGAGAGCAGGGTATTTAAAAGAAAAGGCAAACTGACTGCACCTTTCTTCCAAAGCAGTGCCTCAGGTAAGGTCTGCAGCTCCCTGTCTGAATAAAGCAGACTTCATGTTGACAGATTTTACCTCCTTCAAGCACAGAGCCTAGCACCTGGGAAAGTGATTGTGCGTCAGTAATTCACAATTTTTATTTATTTTACCTGCAGCTCACACCAGGCGACTTCCACAGTTGTATCTGTATCCAGTCCTTTATACACAGTTTTGAAAGAGCCTCTTCCAATTTCGATGTCAAACTTCAGGAAGCGGCCATCTGGGGAGATGCCCACTGCCTTAGTCTCAAGCTCTTCGATATCTTCCTGCTGTGTTCTCCGTTCCTCAAATTCCCGGCTGGCGGCTGACACGCTGCCAGCTACACTGGTAGGGGGTAGCGCAGCTGCCTCATCCTCCTCCTCCTTAGGTAGCAGCGGGGCAGCATCCTTTGGAACAGAGGGCTCCTGGGCAGACTGTCCTTCGAGGGGCAGCGGGGCAGGCGGTGGCGGCTGCTGCAGCAACGAGGGGGCTTGGGTGGCAGTGACAGCGATGCAAGAAGTCCGGCTGGCACACTCAGGAGGAGAGACCAAGGGAGCGGCGCTACCTCCAGAGACAGGGGCCGAGGGCGCTGCGGGCTGCAAACTGGGTAGCTCCAAGGCCGTAGCGTTGGAGTCGCAGATCACGCTACGGCGGAAGAAGCGGTGTTCGGTGGCTGCCGCCCCTCGGCTGTCCTTGTCCATGGTGTGGCGGCGGCGCCGGTACTCCTCACTACGGCCTTCGTTCCCGGCTCCGCCGCCTGCTCCACCGGCGCCAGAGGTTCCGTGGTCGGCGGCGGCTCCCAGCTTCTCCCCGATGGAGCTGTCCGAGCTGGAACCGTTCTTGGGCGGCGGTGGCGGGGGAGCCAGGAAGCGAGGAGCCGGGGTGCCGCTGTCTGCGGCGCCCCCCGACATCGTGTCCCGGGGGAGCGCTGCTAGGGCGAGGCGGCGGCGGGGATGGGAGGGGGGNAAGGCGAGAGGAGCGCGCTGCAATTATCCCCCGGCGATGCAGAGAAAGCGGGGCCGGTCGGGGAGCTCCCCGGAGCAAGGGTCTGCGGGGAGGGGATGGGAGGGGAAGGGGCCGGGAGTCGAGACAGGGAAAGGGGGGCCAGGCCCCGCACGCCGTCCGCAGAGGAAGCTGCCGCGCTCAGTCACTCGCACCGGGTGGGAAGGGGGGAGGAGGCCTGGACAGGCCTAGCGCCCTCACCCCGGCAGGGGAAGGGGAGCGCGGGGGCTCAGCCCCGCCTCACA